>JASGXE010007203.1:0-93243 GCA_030068105.1 Sinentomon sp. SZTP_YWyxl
ACAACAAAGCAGTTATTGCATCGTTGCTGTGTTTTTCATTTCAGATTGAAATGATTTTTGCACGAATCATTGTTGTGCAGTTTGGTTCGATTTTCCCTCCCGTTTTTTTTCTGTGCCAGCTTCAGATTGGTGGTTTGTGGGTCCCCAACTCGGTGACCAAGATCCATATGTGGCCCCGGAAAAGCTCACTCGAAGAACACACACGATGTTTTCTGTCTGAAATTTAAAGAAAAGGTCCAGAGGTCAAAGTGATTGTGTGTGTTAAAAAAACAAAAAGGATGAGATTGTATCCCCTCTTTCTGATGTGTTCTGTCCATTTTGCCGCCCAAACTTCACTGACACTCGAGAATAACAAAAAACACTTGCAAGGACAGAAAAGGAATAAAAACAGCACAAACATTTGCAAAATTACTATCAATGACGAAAGGAAGAAAGCAAAAAACGAAAAGGAAAAAGAATAGGTAAAGCAAAATTTGCACTGAACAGTTGACATTTGAAAAAAAAAATAAATAAATAAAAAACTATTAGTTTCACGTGATGGACAACCAATGAAACTTGCCTTTTTGTCAAACAGACAGGGCCAGAAAGAATGGGGGAGAGAATGCCTGAGGCAAACAGGCAAAAGCGCAGAAGAAGAAAAAACAAGGCATACTCGTAAAACAACTGTCTACAAACCGTCCACATGCGGGGGATTGGACACAAGTCACGAGCCCCCTCTGTCTGTCTCATCACTCACGGAGGAGAGAAGGGTCCGGTGAAAAACGGCTTCAGTGGAAATTTCTGTGAGAAAAGTTCGATTTTCAAATGAGGTCCTATTGTAAGAGGACAGGAGCTCTTAATGAAATTCAAGAAAACCTTTAAGATTCGGGCGAAATTAACATCGTAGTCGTTTACCCTTCTCTCCACTTCAGAGTTCGTCAAGTCCAAGCCAACAACAAAGGGTGTGTGTGTGCGTGCAAAATTGAGAAGAGATGGGGGTGATGTGAGATGAGATCGGTTGACAACATTCTGCACTCTTGGTCGTGCATTTGTGATTTGAGGCATTTGTGCCATTTTAAGTGGAAGCAAAACTCTGATTTGATGGGTTGTTTTGCCGGGAGACAAAATGCTATGCTGCAGAGGAAGGGGAGACACACGCACACATACGACATGCCTTTGTCTCTCCCTTTTGGTCCGAGCACATTTACATTACACATCCTGACACTCAGAGAAATGGTCTGACGAAAGGGATTTTTATTTCCCACCCATTTCTAGGGAAGGGGTAATCAAGAATCACAAGATTTTACTTAGACATGTCTTTGGTAACCTTGAGAAGTACTCCTTCGTTGTGAGGACAGTGCGAGATTGGAATCCATTAGATGCTACCGTTTTTGGGGATGGGAGTGACATTTCTGTCAAACACCTTTAAGGTTAACCTCAGTTCACACAAGACAGCACTGGTAATGAAAGTCTAGCCTCTCTTCACCCCCTCCTGTGTCTGCCTGTTGATTTGCACCGTACCATGTCCAAGCGAATTAAATTGTATTGTATTGTAATAAAAATTACACAATCCTCCACACAAGTAATAAAATGGGGAATTGAAAAGATTTTTGCACAAACTCCAACTCTACAGAGAATGAAAAACCCCTCCAATTAACGAGGTCAAAGAACGGACACCATTGGAAAGTTTCATTGCAAGTTGGCACTTGTTATTGTGATTACACTCAATTTGAAAAATCAAAAATGGTTGATGAAGGCAATTCTGCCAGCACCACACATCTGCGTTTGAAAACAAGTTTTTTTTTCACAATCACGTTTTTTTCCTTAAGAAAAAGTGAACAGAAGTGAGTTTCTTGCCTTCTGCTACTTTTGGCCTGAACTAACGAATCAATAAATGAATGAACGAACTATAGTGCTAGTTGCTAACCAAAATGGCGATCAAATAAAGTTTTAAATGTGTGGATACTTAAGCACATCATGCAATGTGTTTCAGTCAGTCGTAGGCTAACAATATGTCAACTCTAAAAAACGCCAGAGGAGAGCAGTTGAAAAAGGTGGCTCGTTGATGTTGAAAAACAACAGCAAGGTGAGGGAAAGGTCAGACAGATCAGACCAGAATTATCCTGATCATTTTCAGGACAAGTGGAACTCCCTGACCCAGAGACCACATCATCATGGCATTTCCAGCCTCGGAGGGTGCTGTCACTCTGGAGAGAGGATAGGGTGAAATGCCCCCAAAATCTCAGAAAAAGCCAAGTTTGGATTTTTCAAAAAAATCCATGAGATAGGAAATGGAGACCGGAGAAAGAAATTTCGCTCTTTCGCTTTGCAATGGTTGACCGTCTCCACTAGCCAATATAAATCCCAGCCCAATTAAAGTTGATGAGTTGAAATCCCCATCCAACTGAGTAGAGTTTGGAATCCAAACCCAATGCAGTTGGCATCTGCATCCCAACACAATCGAACTGAGATTGGAAACAACCGAACTGAGATTGGAAATTCAACCCAATTGGGTCAGGATTATTATCCTAACCAGTTCCAGAATCTTTTCTTCATATACATCTCCCTCTCTTTGCATCCACAAAAACGTGCAATGAATTACTTGCAGCAAAGAGTAAATGCAAACTTTTTCTTGGGGAACCAAAACAAAACCCAAGACACAGCAGATGCAATACAGGTCTCCTCTACCTGTCTGGCCTGTCATTCTGCAGATGGACCAACCCAACCAAACCAAGCACAAAAAAGCATATTCAGCAAACACAAACAAAATTACACCACAAAACACATCGCAGCACAATACAACACAGAGCACAGAAAGGAGAAGAGATAAGATGCACAACAGACTCTGTAAAACTAGCACAATAGTAAGGAATTAGGAATAATGATGAATGAGTAGTTGTTGACAAATGACACGATAGCAATAGCGCAAACTGGGAGAGAGTTGAGTTGGAGTGCAGTAGTGATGTGAGAGAGGTAGACAATACTTGGTCTGATAAATTTATACAGATTTACACAGTATCAACCGAACATAAATAATAATATCAAAATCTGTGAACAAACAAACAATGCAACACCATCTGCCTTTTGTTACTGGTCGTTATAAATACAAATATAATGCAATGTTTTTCTAATGGATACATTCAATTCAATTCAATTCAATATTACAAAAAACAGCAGCTATTTACATTATATAAATGTATTTCAGACTCAGGCAAGCAATGCATCACTGCTCTGTAAGACAGTAACTCAAAAGTGTTCAAATGCAATGATGCTGTGTGTTGTGGCACTTGTCAATAAATTCAAATCGCTGGCATGGAAACCTCACTGTGTCATCACCATCAGTGACCAATTCCTCCTCTGTCAGCATCAGACAAACTGATTCGACATTACTTGAAAAAAGCAGGTTATTGTTACGACAGAAGAAATGAGAGAGAATACAGACAGAGCTAACCAAAACAAGAACAAAATATGTAGTGGAAGTGGGAAAACAAAGGTGGGCAGCTGGGTCATTTTTTTGGTGGGCAGCAGGAGCAGCTGGTCATTTTTTTCCTTCAATTTGTTGCCCTCTAATATGTAATTGCCATGGTGAATTGTGGTGTGGTGGCTGATTTATTGTACTCATGCATGTAAAAATTAGTGCAATTGTTAAGATTTTAGCAAAGACTCCATGTTGCCTGAATTAAAGATTTTCTTTTGCAACCGAGGTCATCAAAATCTGAGACCTCCAGAAAGCTTTGTTGAAATCTGATGCTTTAATTCTTGCAATGCCAAGCCTGCGCCAGATGGTACAAACGGGTAATTTTTCCCTGTAAAAATGTTGTTTTGGAAGTTTCAGTCCTGTGCATCCTTGTGTCATATTTTAGCCTTTTTGACCTGCGATGTATACGGGCGGCGGAAAAAGATTACCCATACATGTGAAAAATTTCCATTCTTGAGATTTTATCAAAAACTCCATGCTGCATAAATAAAAGATCCTCTTCCATCACTTATGTCAAAATCTGACACCTCCAGAAAGCTCCGTTGCAATTTGGCGCTTTAATTTCTACCGCCTGCATAAGAGTAAAAAGAAAGAAAAAAAAGTTTCGGAGACAACAATTAGATGGGAAAAACACATGTATGAGTAATCTTTTTCCGCCGCCACTATATCCTTTGACTAAAAAAATCAGAAATTTGTTGAAATTAGGGGGTCGTGCCAGTTGTTTTGAGAAGTTGAAAGTCACCAAGCCTGAGCCACCTGGCACAATTGACAAAAATACAGCCGTGATGATGTCATGGTTGAGTATGAATGAAAGAAGAAGTTTTCCCTATCGTTTGATGATGGGCCGCTTCGTTAAACGCGAGTTGTTTTCAGCCGGTGGATTGTTTGCATCGCTGCGTTCGTTAGACCCCACTCAAATCTGGCAAGAAATGTCAGCTTTCTTTAGACGACGGCCGATCATTCCGCGGATAGTTCTTCAATCCGCGCGTTCGTCCTTTGCAACGTCGGAAAATAAACCTGCTTCTGAGGTGGTTTGAGCCTAGTCAGGTCAGGCTTTTGCCTGCACTTTCCAGGAACACAACTGCAGGGTTACGGATGGTTGGGGTCGGCTTTTGTCCTTGAACGGCTGTTGCTTCCTTGGGCCAGGCTAAGGTCCCGAGGACGGCACCCGGTCAGCAGAGGCCAGAGAGGGGTCGCCGGAATAGGTTGCAAGTCGTGTTTAGTCTCAAAAAAGTACCTTAAATTTCAACATGCAAAAGAATCGAAAACAGGAAATGTAGTAGGTCGGAATACTGGCTGAGCTAAATTCAAAATTTGAAGTCGGGTCGGATCTTCGCAAGGTCGGAACGCAACCGGGACTTTTCGGAACAGTATTCGTAATCGGAACTGCGGAATTTTGGCGGAATCGGAACCTTCATTGGTTGTTTCTTCATTTTTTGCCTTGTAAAGACGTCAAAAGGCCCCCTATGACCTTTCAGAAAATGCAGATATTAGAAAAATCCGTTTTTTTGGAACAATTCAACCTTTCTGGAACTTTGAACATCCGGAAAAATGCTAACTTTCTTTACTTCCGAAAGTTTCGGCACAATTCAGATTTTTCAGAATTCCAAAACATTCGGAAAATTCACACTTTTTCGGAATTTTAAAAAGTTCCGATCTGATTTTGTTCAGATTCCGAGTTCCGAAGCTGGTGTTCCGACTCACCACCACGGAATACCTGCTGACCGCCGCCTCAAAATTTCGGCACACTGCTTCAGCAAAACGAGCAAAGCAGACAGCGGAGCATGGGTGGCTGCGTGAGTCAGAAAAACGGAATAAAGATGCTGTCACGCCCGCAGATAGCAAATAGCATTGCGGCAATCTCGTGAGGGTCTGCCGATCACAGAACTTGTGTCTAACGAACCAACAAATAATTCCGGGCTGTTGTATCCTCGGATTGAGTGCGTTTCTCCAATTGACCGATCTTTGCTTAGAGAACAAACCGCGGCTGAACAACTCATGTTTAACGAAGCAGGCCGATGTGTCTGAGGATCTGTGCAATAATCAATAACTTTTTTGTCGAAAGAACACGTAGGCCTAATTTCAAACCTGTGCCAGGTGGCACAAAATTGTCAATCTTGGTTAATCTCCGTGTAAAAATGTGGTTATGTAAGTTTCAGACCTGTGCCATCCTGGAGTGGGTCACAAATGAACCATTTTGGCCTGTGATGTGCCATTGCTGACAAAAAACAGAAATTTGCTTAATTTGGGGCTGTAAATATATGCCGTGCCAGTTGGCCCGAGTTTGGGATAGAGATATGCACTGGGGGACCTTGGTATTGCCAGGGTTAATTTCTTCCGTCTGCTGCACAAGAGTGAAAAGAAAGAAAAAACTTTCAGAGGCAACAGTTAAATGGGAAAAACACGTATGAGAAGAACATTCCATCACTTCATCATATCTTCATCTCACGATGCATTGCTGGCTGGAAAGAACTGTTAAATTTTCATTCAAAACTAAATCGCTCACCTTACCAGGTCGATGGTAAAATTAACACGCTAAACAAACGTACAAAGGTGGAAATTTTGACACCAATTCAACATGAGCTTTTCTGAAGCGGATTACGTAAATGGAAATGACCAAAATGTTTCAACTAAATGACTCTGCAGATGACCCTCCTCGATGCCAAACCCAATTTACGACCTCAGTAGAACCAGCGACAGCAGCAGCATGGGCAGCCCGAAGGTGTAAAGAATGAGAGGATAAAAACAAAATAAAATAAAAACCAAATAAAAACATCTGAATAATTATTGGAAGAAAAAGAAAAAGGGGACCAAGTTGAATGGCATGGCATGTGCAATGACCCAATGACCATGTGAGTTGGAGTTTAAGGGAGGGGCGGAAGTGAAGTGGTCGCACCGAAACACACATTGTATTATTCTGCTTCAAATTCAACATTGTGGGTTAGCCCCTGGGCCACCAAGCGAGCGATTCAGTCCCAACAACAAAGACCACGAATTCATCAGTTGTACAGAACTGTGTTTCTTCCGCATTAACCACACGGTTACGGACCACCACTTCCTTCACCTTTGCCTTGCTCTGCGTGCATTCCAATTTCAAAGACCAGACCAGAGTTATTCCCAACCCGCCAGACTCGAACGATAAGCTGCTCAGCTTCAAATGCGATTGAATGACTGATCAGATCCATCCATCCCCATTGTCAGCACTTCCGAAACAAACAAACGACGATATAACCCTGGAAGTTTAAAAGGAAGACAAACAATAGAATAAGAAGTCACACAAAGACAAAAGAGAGAAAAAACATTTGCATCATTGGTCAACTCACCCACCATCAAGGGAAGGGGGAAGACATCCCAACGTTTTGTGCAATGTGCTTAACCCTGTAATAATCGGTGAATTTCAGTGTGAATGAGGTGTCCCATCGATTGCAACCAGACCATCAGAAAAAATGGAGAAAAACGTCAAAAGAACGCAATGGAAACTGCTGTATTTTTCCAGACAAGTACAGCTGTCAGTGATGAATAAGTGGTTCATTTCAGTGCGAATTCGGCATTCCCATCGGTGACAGCTTCACCAGTTGGAAAAAATGGCCATAAAATCTAAAAATGACACGATGGAAATCCCCACATTTTCCCTGACAGGTGCTTCTTTCATCGATAATGCAAAGGTCAATTTATTTTGCAACTTTGCTTTATATTATTATGAGGTTATTTTGACTTGTCAAAAGGTAACCACAGTTAATTCTGTTCTATTCAGAGTGGTGAAACATCTCAGAACAACAGTAACTCATCACTGAGTTCCTTTTTCTTAGATATTTATGCCCAAGGTAGATTCAAATGCAAATGTTCAAGTTCATGGTTTCTTCTCTGCTGCTCGAAACAGCTTTAGTGAACCCTTAAAACCAAACCCTCAAATGTTGCATTCGACAACTTTTGTGTCAATTCGCTAAACAAGTGCATGAACTTTGGTCCAGATTGGCACGCATCCAAAATCACCCACTCAGGTGGCGACTGGCATCCCTTCGCATTTTATTTTTTCAGAAGACCTATTAATAAATTGAAGGATACACCCAGGCTCCAATCATCTTTCAGAGACACGATGCTGCCTTTGCCTCCAATCGAAATATTGCATGCAAAGTTTCATCAGCATTTGGGGGCTGTGCCCCCGGACTGCTTCCTGGGACTCGTGCCCATTTGAGCCTCTGCTCCCCAGACCCTCTACTGGGTTGGCACTCAGTTCCTTCCGAGAAAAGTTGGGAATCAGAACACCCCCCTCCCCAAGAAAACTGGCTTGCTTCGGCCCTAAGAGGAGGACATGACAATAAACTTGTTGAGGGTTGTAAGAAGAGCAAAAGAAAAACGACAACTCTCTCAAGTTTCCACCCCTCCTTCAATTATGATCACCTTTATATGTTGTGGAAAAACTTTCAAAACGTTTTAAGGCCAGCCAATGCCAAATATGTATATCACATTTCTCGACAAATCCAATCCGATTTCAGGTGAATAGACATATTTAAAAGTTTAGCATACATAAATTACCCAAAATATTTTGAAAAATTGTGAAAGTGACATTGAAAAAGTCTGAGTCTAAAGTCCAAGTTCAGACTCGAATTTCAAACATATTAAAATGAACTTTTGACACTCCAAAATAATTGTTAACAAAATTTAAAGAAATTTACGAAATTTTATCGTGCTACCATCCACCAAAACTTTGCATCTTATTTTGGACATTTTGAAAATGTCACCCCTTGAAAAATGACAAGAACTATGAAGAGGACTACGCACTAAGAACAAGAACTGTGACGACAAGAATAACAAAAATTACGACAAGAACTGTGAGTAAACAAAGAAAACAAAGTAACTTTTTTGTGGGTACCTTTTGCAAAATGAAGATCAGCATTGGATGATTCTGTTTACATCGTGTGAGGTGAACAAGGGGGAAAGGAAACAGGTATATCTACAGTACACGCATCATTTTTACATGCTCTGAACAGAAAACAGCCTCTGCACCTCCTTCTTTATCAGCTGGTTTCCCTGCTGCCAACTCCAACTCCGTCTCCATCATCATTTGTACTTGTATCTGGCTCCTCCTGAGTGACAAAGACGACACCACCAGCAGGCCCCTGCTGACGGTAACCCACAACAACATTCTCCCCGCCGCCGCCACCACTACCACCACGGAGCACAGTCAACATTCTTTCTGTGGAGAGCACAGGATTGTCATTATTATTATCCCTGTTGGTTTTGTTCTTGTTGCAGGGATGGAGCTGTGCCGAGCTGTCAGCTTGACTATACTGAATTTCCCTGCCACCACCACTGCCAATGATGCCACCGTCAGTGGGTGAGATTGTTTTTCTGCAAGCACCAGCACCAGCCCCAGCACTAGCACTTCCTCTTGTGTTTCGTATTGCTGCTGCTGCCGAGTCTGCAACATTCGCCACCTCCTTCTGTTGACTGATGTCACCAGATTGATGATGATTGATAGACTGTTGACGTTCACTTTCACTGCCTGTGCCACCACACCTGGAGAAGAAGTAGTCAACTGATCTCATGTCAGAGTTATGACGGCTGTTGGTATCATTGTTGTCAGTGAGATGCTCAACTGTTGTTGTCTGCTGTTGAACAGAGGAGGTTAACTTCTGGTGAAACAACGTTGAAGCTTGGAGATGGGCACTTGCCATCGAAGGAGGCGTTGAAGACTCAGTTTTGATGGCAGTAACAGTACTTGCTGTGACGCCACAAGAATTAAATGTTTGTGGCTGATTCCTGTCTCGGTTGGTGTTGCTGATCATGGTCAATTGTGGTGACACCTCCTGTTGCTGCAGTGAGGGAGCTAGAAGAGCAGGAGAAGCAACAAACTGGGCTTGGGCCAGGGCTTCCTGAGGCCCAGGTTGGGGCTGGGGCTGGCCTTGGATGAAACCCACTCCCTGGGCCAGTCGCTGCTGCTGCTGGCACTGAGCAGCAGAGAGAGGAGTAGCCAGTAGCTGGTGATGATGACCTGCTGATGTCGACGACCGTGCCACAAGATGATTGGATGACATCAAACAAACCTGATGAGACAAGACCTTTTCGTTGTTGTTGCTTTTGTTGTTCTTGTGGTCCGTTGCTGCCGTTGTAACAGAAGCAGAATATGGTGGTGTCTGTGCCTGAATAAAGAAGCCCTGGGAAACGGCAGCTGCAGTGAAAATATCAGCCTGGCAAGGAGGAACCACTGGAAACGACTGCCCTGGCTGTGGTGATTGCTGCTGTAAGCAATTCTGAACAGGAAGGGAGGGAAGTGTGGGGACAGGGAGAGGGAGGGGGGTTAAAATGTTTTGTCCATTGATGCTCTGGAGCTGAAACTGGCCTGCACTTGTTGAAGCTGAAGATGCACCTGCACCACCGCTAGTGTCAATTGCAATAAACGTGCCATCTGGCAACTGCTGTAGAACCATGTTGGCCAGCTGTTGCTGATGTTGTTGATTCGGCTGAATGACCTGTTGAACTGCCTGGACATTCTGTTGAATCAAGGTTGTTGTGCCTGGCGCTGGGTTGTTGTTTTGTATCAGGTTGATGTTTAGCTGGTGCTGTTGTGGAAATTTGGCAGGTGTTGGGGAGGGGGATGTCAGCATAGGGGAAAGCGATGAGGCAGGAGACTGACTAAACTGACTGCTAACTGGGCTGATGGCTCCAAACTGATAATGCTGGCCCATGCCAAGTGGACTCAGTATGATTGGCGCAGCAGGAGCCAAGGCTGGCCTACCTGTCGGTAGAATGGTCAGAGCTTGTAATAAAGGATTCTGGTTCCTGACAATGCCTGCCGAAACTCCACCAACTGGGCTCAAGGCGGCAGCAGCCGTGCCCAGGCCAGGAAGAGCTTGAAAAGGGGCAGGAAAGAGAACAGCTCCAGCTTGGCCGTTGAATTGAAAGACAGCTGGTGATGCCACGGGTGATGATTTGCGTTTGCGACTCTTCTTTTTACTGCTGTTGCCAACAAGGGCAATGCCTGGCATTGCCTGATGGTGATAATTCTGAACAAGACCAAAACTTGCACATGGTATTCCAGCAACCATTTCGTCCATCTGTTGCATCTGCTGCAAGTACGGTGCAAGAACAGCAGTTGTTGCACCCCCACTGCCGGAAAGGGCAACTTGTGGAAAAGTCAGACCCCCATCCGCATGGTGGTGCGGATGAAGACCCACGCTCTGGGCAGGGATGCTCAGAGTGTTTCCTAGGTGGTCAACTGTGGTCAGCATTTGCTGCATAGGTTGGGCTTGCTGCTGTATGACCATTGGAACTGAGTTGACAAGCTGTATCACAGGTTGTCCCAACACCTGCTGAGTGACACCAATTGCAGGAATGACCTGAGTGACACTTGTCGTCACACTGGTAACCATGGGTACAGAAAGTGGTGGCATGGGTGCATTTATGGCACGCAACTTAGGCACATTTGGAGCAGATGACTGGGAGGAGGAGGAGGAGGAGGAGTACGAGGATGGGGTGGTGTAGGCGGAGGGGGGCAAAGTGAGTAGCTGGGTCTGATTTGAAGCATTCTGAAGGGAAGAAATAGCAAAGCTGTTGTTGCAGCCAGGAGTCACAATCAAATGACCAGCAGAGCTGACACCTCCGATACTTCCAGGAAGAAAAACTGCTGACGATGAAAGAGCAGCAATCGAATGAGGAGGTGCTGTTTGCAGGTTTGAATCACCTGGGCAGAAATGCTGGCCAACGGCATTTTGGGACACAATCATCTGGCTAGGTACATTATGTCGTAGGGCATGAGGAGGTATGACATCGTTCGCCTGAATGCTTGAAGAAAGAGAAGGAGAGCAGTTCACCTTTGGAGAGAGACGTCCCATTCCCACAGAGAAGCTCTTACTTGTTCTGGTCGACGAATAACGACCAGAACCAGATGACGATAACACACTGGCGCCAATATTACTGACAACACTCTGCATAATTTCCAATGGTGACCGAGATGAAGTGGGTATGCCGTTATAATTACCATTATTGCTATCGTCATTTGGAACATTACCACTTGAGCTTGGTCGGCTGCTTGGCGAACGTGAATTTGCCAGAAAAGGGGGTTGCAGGTGCAAGGAGACAGGGGAATTTGTTGATGTCTGCTGGGCATGCATCTGTGCATTGACGCCTTGGACAGAAGGGTTGTGGACCCCTGCTGGTGATATCCGCTGTTTTGAAGACACTGACTGCATCACCAAACTGCCGCTCTCATTCTGATAAGAGGGGCTTGGCCTTCCCATCCCCCTCCCAGCATTAAATGCTTCAAATTCTGCTTCACAAACTGCTACGTTAGAAGTCGAGCTGGCACTGAGCTCTGAGGTCATGGCCACCAAGTTCGTGGCATGATGAACTCGGGATTCAGCATCAGAGCAATGGACCATCCTATTCGATGATGCTAGGCAATCTGCAGACAGCCGTCTTTGGGATGATCTTGCGAAATTCGATGAAGCACAATTATTGTTGCCCAAGATGTTGTGCTGAGGTGATGACATGTTGCGGGCATTTGCACCATCCGAAATAATCATTGCAGGCCGAGCCATGGGATGGTCATGGCGATCACTGCCCCTCGATTGAGATGACGAGAGCTTCATTTGGGAACAGCTGTTGCTTTTCTCCTGGCTTGCACTTGAAGGTGCAGTTGAATCAGTGACAGCTATGGCTCCCATTTCCATAGTACACAGCTTCTGCTGGTGCTGGTGGGGGTGGGGAGCAGAAGGAGGAGCAGAATGGTCTCGAACTTCACCAGCAGGAGCAGCAGATGACGATACATAAATCTGATGATTGTTATTTTGAATAGCATAGGATTCAATCTGGGTCATAGGCAAAGGTAGAAGTGCAGGCAACTGACCATTGTTGCAATTAGCCGCACTCAGAGTGGCACCGGCACAGGCAGAGGGATGGGCTGAGCCAGAGGAACCAGAGTTAAGCAATGGCAATGCTCTCTGCTCGCTTCGGTTGACACTGACCTGCGGCTGTTGATGAAACGTCACTTCAGTCGGATGTTGGTGTTGATGTTGAGTTGAATTCTGTGGACGGAACTGCTGCTGCTGTTGGTTCAGTTGATTGCAACACTGATGATGGGGGAAGGTGAGGGGATTGTGGTGGGGGTGGGATGCTTGGGAGGTTGGAATGCAGTTGTTCCATGTGTGGGGTTGAATCCCCTTGATCAACAACCGACTCGACACATCTGCTGATGGTGCAAGAAAAGCACCCCCAACCACCGAACCGTACTGCACATGATGCTGTAGGCATGCACTGCCACCTGTCAATGCACCCTGTGGAGGAGGGGGAAGATCGGTAGGATGTGTGAAGTTTGGATTGGGAAATGAATGGTGTCCATTTCTCATAAACTGAGAAGAATCAAAAGGCGCATTTCCAATTTCAGGTGGCCCTTCCATTAATCTCATTCGTTTAGCCTCAAAACGGTGCTGAACTGGTGAAGTAGCTCCCCGGCTGGTGGAGCCAGAGCCATGGCCAGAGGCAACAGAACTAGCACCATCTACAGACATGTTCATAGGCCGACAACTATTAATGTTGTGATTATGATTAATATTGTTTTGAGACATCAGACTGACATCGATGTTTGGCCATGGCCCAGGATTGTTATCACTGTCAACCACAAACATGTGATGGTGGTTGAAAATCGGCTGTGGTTGTTGCTGTGGTGCTGATTTTCCACAACTGCTGGCATCCCTCTTCAGCTGATCTGCTGCAGTTGCCACTGATGCTGTTGCATTGCATGGGGATGATACAATGGCATTGGCACAGGATATGCTGCTGGTTGAAGAAGAACATGGTAAAGTGGCATTGGCGTGATGATCAGAAATTCCACCACCACCTACACCAGAAGGCGCAATGGAACCATGATTAGAAACCGTTATGACCCTCGATGCAGACGGGTCACCACAACGGTGTACAGCTACTTCTGCTGCTGTTGTCGTTGGTGTTGGGGCAAGAGAGAGCAAAGGCATCACAGTCTGTGGGAAGCAGTTGCTATCAGTTGGTGTACCATTACCATCTCCATTCAACAATTCTGGTCCAGGTCTCTGCTGTTCACAATCACTGTTGTTTCTCTGGCTTGGATGATTTGCCCCACCCCCGTGACCACCAGGGTAGTGGTGATGGTACTGGGGATGGCGAGGGTGGTCACTAGGGAATTTATAAGATGGTCCATTTTGGACGTCCATTTGGAATCCCGGAATTTGTAGGCTCCGACATCTGTTGGTCTGAAAAAAGAACGAACACACATTTTACAGAATGCATCTCCAAAACAAGTACTGGCCGTGAGATCTCCGTATGAATTAGGGATGAACCGACACCGATATATGCCAATATATCGACAAAAATACAAACATCAGATACACTGGAATGATCCAAATCAATTTGCCAATATGCCAATCCAAATCAAAAGATTGCCGAGTTTGATTCTGGATTATTCAATTGCCAGTTTGATTCTGGATTATTAAAAAAAAGGGGGGGCCATTTATCGGATTTATCCCGGCCTTCCTTCGAAATTCTTTCTTGTTTATGCATATATGCACAAACAAGAAAGAATTTCGAAGGAAGGCCAGCCAGGAAAAATCAATAATTTCAATAATGTCCATATATGGATATTATTGAAATAAAGGACATTACTTACTTAATTTCAGAATGAATTTTCAATTTATTTCAAAAAAATTCAAAATGCACACTTTGATATCAGTCTTTCAGTGGGTTCCCGGCAAAATTTCAATTCCATGATGTCAGGTAGTTTCTTTTCTGTTGTTGATAAGGTAAATCCGCCTCCGTTGCCTGACAGTCTGACTGAATTTGTTCCAGATGGAGCATCTCAGTCTGACATGATTTTTTACTCACATAGATCAATGAAATCAAAGAAAGCATGATGGCCACATACCCAGAGGCAGTGTTATCACATTCCATGTTGAATGCATGATAGGGATGTGCGGCACCAAGAATTTTGGTCGGCACCGGCACCACGTCGGCAGTGCGAAAGCACCTTTGATTCGGCACCAAAATTCGACACTCGGCACTTTCTGAACTCAGATGGCAACACTCAGCAACAAATGGAGCAACATTCATGTTTTTGCCACTTTTGATTTGAACTTAGAATTAATCCTATAGATGGCGCCACATGCTAGTGAGTAAAGTAAAAGTGAGTTGCAGTTGGTATTTTCTGAAACGATTGGTAATTATTTTTTTGGTTCTCTTGTGTTTGCACTTGTCCTCACCCCACCTATTGTTTACCAGGGCTGGTACTTTGTAGTCCTACACGTTTGACCTTTAACTTAGAATTAATCCTATAGACGGCGCCACATGCTAGTGAGTAAAAGTGAGTTGCAGTTGTTATTTTCTGAAACGATTGGTAATTATTTTTTTTAGTTCTCTTGTGCTTGCACTTGTCCTCACCCCACCTATTGTTTACCAGGGCTGGTACTTTGTATGTAGTCCTACACGTTTGACCTTTTAAGAAAGGGATTGCAAATGGCAGCGGTAAGTAAACGAACGCACAGCATGGCCTTTCGAACAAGGTTTCCGATTTTCATGGTGCCGCTTTCCTGTTTTTCACGGCCTGCTTTTGGGCCACAGTGGACCCGTAAAGCCTTGCATTGCACTACAGCGGGGCGTGGGTCTGCTGAGAGGGTAACCTATCCTTTCCATCCCTATTTCCTTTTCCTTCCTTCCTTTCCTTAATCCCACATCCTGCCGAAACAAGTCCAGGCCAAATAAAGGCCTGGCAACGTCTAGCCTGGAGCACAAGGGCTTTTAGCTGAAGCTCCATTCCCTTCTCTTTGGAGGAGGAACCTGGCCTTTGGCCCCTACTCAACCCCCCCTCCGATTTTCATGGTCTCTGCAATCCATGCAGGTCAGCTGTGATGACTGCCCTCATCTGGAACAGACTCAGGGGCAAATGGCATGGGCGAATGTTATCACCTCAACACTTGCCTCTGAGCTGCAGTTGGTTCCTTGATGTGCGCCCTCTTCTGTTTTTTTTTTGCATTGTAATGTCTTGCACCTGTTCACCAGAGGAGACTCTGACATTGAAATGCAATGCGTTTGGCATTGACTGTGGGCGGTGCGCAGTGCCGTAAATGGTGCTGTGGAACCGAAAACTTAACAAGTGCTAAGGATTCGGCACTCGGCACCCCTTAGTGCCGGTGGTACCAACAAAGTGGTGCTGCACATCCCTAATGCATGATCTACAAGATACAGGTATGCTAAAACACCCCTGTGAGGGCATGGGGTAGTTTTTTTTTTCAAAGTGGATCATTCTGGGCATTGACCAAAACTTGGAAAAAACATCCATGGCCGACATCATGGCTTCCTTGTCCTGAAAGTAAGAAGGAAATGAATTGTGAACGAAGTGAATGCCCCGAAAAACACCCTTGTGGAAGACAACGCCCCTGCTTTGTTGGGTTGAAACATGTCGACCTCAGCATCATAATACAGCCAAATCATCCTTTTTTCGTACACTGGCACCAGCATGGTAATGTCTTTTCCCCAACCTTGGCTAAATAAAACCATTGCTGGCACCTCCAAAATGTCATGGAGCTGAAAGCGGCAGTGGACAAGTGGTTTTTGATGCCTCATGAAGGCTTTTACAGAAAAGAGCTGGTGAAACCGCTCCAGAGATGGCAGAAAGGTGCCAATTTGGCAGGGATCTAATTAGAGAAGGTCTAGACGACCTTCTCTAATTTGTCCTGAAATCCATCGATCACTTGCCAAAGCTCAGTAAAACTTATACAACCTTTGTTGGGGGCCAATGGTGTTTATTTATTAACAGATTGAGGTCAACTTGGATAATGTTTCGGACACACCCATTGTGACCCACCCCACAACGACATCATCATTCCTTTCAATGAGTAGCCACGGGGGATGTGATTTCATGAGTGTGGAAATGAATGAACAAATGAACCAGAGCAATCAAGTTTATGAAGTAAAAGTTTCCTGGCATTTTGCCTGCTTCACACATACACACACAACTTGTCATGTTGATTTTTTTCCAGTGAAAACCTTTTCTGCATAAAGCTTAGATCCAGGTGGGCTTTTAGGTTCGGGCTGAACTGTCAGAAGTCCATCACCTGGTGGGAGTGTGGGAGGATGGGTGCAGGTGAATGTCGGAAACAAACAAGCCCAATTTGATGCAACCAACAGGGAAGTCATTTCAGGTTTTAACAGGGGGAGACAATCTTCAATGACAGAGCTGGGCACCAACCCATACGGGTGGTTTGAGGGTGGAGCCCCCCAGTAATTGGGGTGTGGCGGAGTCCAAACAGGGTTCCCAGAGGCAGAATTTTGAAATTTGGGGTCGTTTGAGTGCGAAATTCTACAAATAGGGCGCAAACCTTTCGTAAATATTGAAAATAGTGATGTTTCGCCCCCACGAATGTAGGGCTTTATCAAGCACTGGATGGATACAGATTGCTGGGCACTGATGCTGGACCCAGCATATGCAGTCTGGATACAGCTACATCGCTCAGTGATCAATTTCGATCTTATGCTTGGTTCATGGAGAGAAACGCCGCCATTTCAATATTTACGAAGGATTAGCAGCCTATCTGTCATAATTTTTGTCAACTGTCTCCCGTTCATGGTGCCGTGCAGTGATTATGCAAATTCATAATAAATTCTGGAAGTCAAATTTTCCACCAGGGTGAGCCCAAAGCACATGCCAAGGGGACAAGCAAGTCATTGGGGGGAGCATCATTGAGGGGCGATCATCCCTCTCCTCTAAGTGATGTCCTTGGGAAGCACAGTTGTTCATTTGTATCAATCAGTTGTTCATTCTATTTCAGACCACAGTAATTAATTGGTAACTGTTTTAAAGATGCTGGTGCCCAGTCATTCAAAATTCAAAGGTTGATGCGATGTCTAGTCCTGGTCTGCATCAATGGCCGGAGTTGGGTCTGCTCAGACACAATCGAACAGAACATCAATAAAGACTTTAATAAATAAATAATCTAACCTGGACCATGTCGTTGTGACAATAATTGTTCAGAACTGGCTCTTTCACTACAGGTACATGGACATTGCTGCTCGTGTCATTGTCCAAAGGCATCCTGATAGCAGCAGAGGTACAACCGGTTTCATTTACATCCTGGTAGGCTGAGCCTGCATTGATATTGGCTCCACCCATGCGAAAATTACGCCCAACTAGTGACGAATTGTCTGGAAACATCGTTTGATCTTGACAGGCATGTTGGTGAAATACCTGTGGCGAATAGACCCTAAATGCGTTGCCACCATGAGGTTGGAGGAGGGGCTGCATAAGTTGATTTCCTCTTCTGCAGGGGGAGTGGGAGTGAGGAGGGGCAGGTTGTGTGGGTTGCATTGGCTCATCAGCATGAGATGCATTTGAAATTGGACCACCGACAAAATGTTTGTTGTCATAAAAGAGAGGAGGGATGTTTGTTTGTCTTCTGTTCAATGAAGAATTAAAGATTGGTGCAACTGACGATAATGCCCTGACAGAAGAGCTGCCACCTAAATTGTCATTGCTGTTGTTATTGGGCAGCAATGAATCGTTTCCACTCATCGGCATGGCATGACGGCCATTGTGTGGTTGGGATGGCAAGCATCCACCATCACAACTTGGTGGCACATGGTTGCCACTGATGCAGCAATCGGCAGAATCAGGCTCACCGGAAGAGCCAATGTGGATGCCTGATTTGTTTAAACACACATCCCTGTTTAACGTGTGAGGAGTTGGCAAGATGTCCTGATTCTCCGAAATGGACATCAACTGATCCTTCATAATTTCTGTTCCTGGTGCTGGCGAAGTCGTCAGGAGCTGAGTTTGATGAGAGTGAGATGATGAGTCCTCATTTGGTTTGCTGGACCTTGAAGAGGAAGGCATAAGTGTATCTTCTGCCGAATGGGGATTTGAGTCCGCTGCATCTCCAAGGAGGCTGGACTTCAGCTCTGGTGAAGAGTCAGAACCAGATTCTGATGAAGTGCTGCTTCCCAATGATGATCCCGTGCTGCTGACTTGTTGCGTCTGATCTGGTGAGTTCAATCCAGGAAGAACAGTGCTCGTGGTCCTGGTCGATGTAGCCATTGAGACCGCTCCTCCCGAGCCTGAAGCTGGTGGTGGTGGTGGTAGTGTTGTTGCTGGCGATAAATCTGTCCTCCATTTGCTGCTGCTGCACGATGCGTCATTTTGATCAATTGGTTCACTGCTGTCTTCAGAAAGCTGAGAGAAAAAAATAAAAAAAAAAGAAAAATTAGAAAGGGAAAAGGAGGTAACAGAAGGAAGCAGCACCTTGCATTCCCCGACATTTAAGAACAGGCAAGGAAAGCCAATGATGACAGTGAAAAAACTTGATTTACATGAATGGCAGCCCAAAAAGGAAATCATGCAGTCAGGCAGGCAAATAGGAAAAGAATAAAAACGAAAAAACAGAAAAGAAAAAACACGAATCCTACAACAACAATTAAAAATGAATTCCCAACTTCACTGCAGTCAAATCTAATGTAACTATGGTTACCTATGGACTGTGAAATCTGTAAATTCCACCCAACCTGGGCTGAGCTCTTGTGAAATGCAAAGAGACAAACTTTAATCCACAGCATTGGGAGGATTAAAGAGGCTGATGAATCCAAGAGTTATTTCAGGCCGATTGAGACCAAAGGGTGTTAATTCCATTTTCAAAATAAATACCCCTGGTTTTCAGGTTTGCTTGCCCTTCACCAGTCGATATTTTCAAGCAGTCCCGTACAACCAAAAGTGCACCAAGTCTTTGCTCAATAGCTTTCTCGAACTGCATTCCGCCAATGGATCATGGTATCTAAATTGGAAAGTACGTCGCCGTCGCCCCACAGGGACAGGCAGCAACCACCCTGCACATTCACAAAGATAGGTACCTATTCAAAATGAGCAAGAATGGCAAACCCCAAAATAAGCCAGAATGACACCAGTGACCAGTTTGGTAAAGCCAGCAAACTCCATGCTGCAAACTCAAAATGTGAGAAAGATAATCGATAAAATGGATTAATGTTATTCATTAATCTCGCAGCTGGCGTTGTATTGTAAATTGGTTGAAGAAACCTTCCAACCAATTTAGCACCATCAGAAAGATTGTCGAATCGAACGAGAGAAAGTTATCAATTTTTTGGAGAAAAAAAAACCTTATTTTGGAAATGATCCTTGCTCACTAACTCTGTCTCATGTAGCCAGGGCTCGCATCGAGGAGGAACGTGGGGGAACGGCATTCCCGAAACTTTTTGAAGGGGGAATGGCATTCCCCTAGCCTTTTGAAGGGGAACAGCATTCCCCCAGCTAGGAAATTTTCCAGCGGGAACGCCGTTCCCCCATCACCTGATTTTTGTAGCCACATGCATGAACAGCCAACTAGAAATGGAAATTTGGTCAGAAATCTTTTCCGCGGAGTGTAGTGTGCGCACTAAAAATTATAGCAGCATACCATTTTCCATTTTCCTCAGTGATGAGTCACCAGTCACCTCTCCTAACTGTAACATGTTGGCCATTCTGTCGATTATTCAACTGGGTGCATGTAGATGGGATTTGTGAGTGAGCAAAAAATGTTCAGTATTTTTTTTTTTCAAAAGGTGAGCATTCTGAGCACCGTGGGAGGTTCCATTTATTCAAAATTTCTTTCCCTTCGTGGAGGGGGACACCCCTTCCCCGAAGGGAACACCTGCGTTGCGCGAACGTCCAGAACATATATACGCAGGTGTTTTCCTGCCTTTTATTTTACAATGCGACCCCTGGATGTATCGACGCCAAAGTGTGTAGGTGACACGAATGAAAGAAAGAAAGAAAGGACGATCAATCAATCAATAAGCACCGACATCGGTAATTAGCCAAGAGACCTCACTCACCACGTTTTCACCCCCTTGTGAGCTGCTAACAGTGCTCTCCTGTGCTGCCTCTGCCTCTGCCGCTGGCTGGTGTTTCTGCAGCAAAGTCGTCTGTTTGCTGCATGGCTTTGCTGCTGCTGCAGCTGTTTTGGATTTGTTCAACTTTCCAGGTGGATAAGTCTTCAGCTGATTCAACCTGCTGCCGAGTGATGCTGTTCGTGTGGAGGTTGCTGCTGCTTCCACCGCTGCTGTCGTCCTCTGAGTGTAGTTGTTGTAGCTGCTGTAGCTCTGCTCACTCCCACCTCCATCCCTTCGCACTACATCTGCTTCTGCTCCTGTTCTTCCGTTAATGTTGCTTTTCAGAAGAAGAGAACAGCTCTCAGAACTGTTGTTGTTGCTGTTGTTGCTCGATGTGATTCCACTCTGAATCTCCTCCCCCTCACCCCCCTCCTCTGCTGCTGTTTCTGCTTCTGCTTTCAGCACAACTCTGCTTCTGCTTCTGTTGTCAATTGGACTTGATGAGGCACGACATGTTTCATCTTCCAAACTACCTTCATCTTTTCGTGATGTGAAAATACGAAAGAAATAAAAATAGCATTGATGCTAGTGAAGAAGCTCTAAGAAAGCTGCAGAACAGATCGACCTACCAACTTACAAAAAAGTCAAAAACCAAGACAAAATATCAAGAGAGAAATTGCCTTTTGTGGGATGCTGTTCACAACTGGGTTGCTCTGAAAGCAATGAGAATGACTGAATGAGATGAATTTCGAAGCTGCAGAGAAGAAGAGAAGCAAGGGCGGAAATTTGGGGGACTAGAGGTGGAAAGTGATTGCCCGTGGAAGGTGAGTTTGACGATTTTCACTCCACTCCAAATGATCTGGCTGACGTTGTCATCGAGACCATCACAGTCCCTCCCACAGAATCAAAAGTTGAGTTTGCACAGGGATAACCGAGGGGAGGGGAAGGAATTCATTGTGTTGGCAGTGCTTATCAGCTGGTCATGGCTGACTTCAGTGTGTAGTAAATGAGTGAGTCATGTGCCTTGAGTGCCTCGGTGAGCATGATGGATAAGCTGATTCAATCCACGTGTGTAGAGTGGAGCGGAAATCGTCAAACTCACAGGGTAAGAGCGATCTCAGGTCGATATGAATTGTTTTCACACCTAGGTTCGTACTTCTCGAGCAGTGTCAATCCTTAATTGGATTTCTTGTCTATCCTTTATCTCTAGGTCTTTGCTATTAATTAGAATTATTTTAAACCAACTGTTTGTTTCACCAGACATTCAGAAGAGTATCAAGTATGAAAAATCGTAGTTTTGAGTAAAGAATTCAAAATTTGCAAAGCTACCCATTATTTTTTTCAATGTGAAAAAATATTGAATATTGTGGCACCGTCGGAACTATTTTATGCAACATCTCAACCCAGGAATAATCAATTTATCAGAAAGTTTACAGGAAATTTGACATATTTATGTGAAATAAAAAAGCCACAAATTGTGCTTTGAAAAAAGCCAGTGATGGCGTAATGGTAAAATTTGCCCAGACCATACTCTACCCATACGCCCAATGGGCATAAAATTGGCCAGCTCATACGCCCAATGTAAAAGCATTGGACAATTTTCTTTTCAGGCCATACTGTGACTGCCGATATTTTTCGTAGACCACACTCCGTATGGGGCCGTATGGCCCCCATTACACCCCTGACTGATGGTCAAATTTAGTACAACTTGCTGCAAAAGTTACTGTCCAACTGTTAGGCTGTGTTTCCATTGGCGTTTTGTTATCGCGGCATGTCGCGGTGTGTGGTCTCGACTGGCGTTTTGCAGTTTTTTTAAAACCTGCGACTTGCGACCGACTCGGGAGGTCTGGCTATTTGATGGTGCTGCAGGCAATTGGTGACATCGGTACACACACATTTCAGCCAGTCGGTGCCAGCGAGTTGGCTGTTCCTAACGTTCGGTGCTTTGTCCAGTCATGGCTCCAAATGTGAAGCAAGTGATTTTGCTGTGGGACCTGCTGAGACGACGCCGGAAAAGGCCGTGTCTGTTTTGGACACATCCACCCACTGTTGCATCAAGGCCCCAGGAAGAGAATTTTTTTCAACCTGTTTCCGGCACTCAGGGGAGATCCCGAGAACATTATCAATTTCTTCCGAATGTCCGTAGGATCATTCGATGCAATGCTTCGACTGCAATTCGAAATAAACCAAAGAAGCTTTGTTCTCGCCAAAGAACACCAACAACAGGAAACAACAGGCTAAGCAGCCACGCATGCATGTCTGTGTAAACGAACCGTGCTGGCGAGACAAAAATGAGTGGATGCGTGTATGGACAGCACGAGATCAGCACGTTTCGACGCCCGTGGAAACAGCTTCCGACGATTCCCATTCACTTCCATGCATTGCGGCTGGACCTCGACGACAAAAATCACGCCACACACGGCGTGTCGTCGAGGGAGATGGGCGTGACACGGAGACTCTCGACAGCAGAAAAAACGCCGCTGCAGAAAAACGCCCGAGGAAACGGTCTCATTTAAAAAGCATTGCCTCGACGACACGCCGCGACACGCGACGACATAAAAAACGCCCGTGGAAACACTGCCTTAAACAGTCATTTTTTGAAATGTAATTGATTGGTTAGGTTGGTTTTGGTTACTGATTGGTTACGGAATTGCGCAACAATTCACCAGGGTTGCCCTCGCAATAATTCATTGGGGTTACCTTCTACAACATTTGGGGTTACCTTTTGCAACATTCTTCTTACATTTGACTCTACAACTTCTGAACCACATGGTATCAGAATACGGAATCGGAAGTTTGTGCATAAAATCGCCTAAAAACCTGAAATATCATTAACCCTCAGTTTGCCAAGGTCTGCTCGTTCTGCGGTTTGTCAAGATATGGTCTGCTAACCGACAAGTGTGATTTGATTGACAAAAAATGGCGATAATGCGCAAGTATGCGTCAACACACCATAAAAAATTCACGTTTCAGTATAAAAACAAAACAAGAAAATACTGCTGGTCTGCCAGACCACGATCATCCAAGGTGTGATGGCAGATTGCAACATCCACTTTCAAATAAAAAGACGGAGGGCTTAAATGTGGAAGAAAACATTTGCCAAATCATTTGCAAATGTTTTCAATTTTTAGGAGCTCGGGGAATAGCACTTCAATGCTTTCTTTGTTCACTGCCGAATTGAAGCTTTCCTTTTCTCATAAAGTGCTACCAATAAATTGCCAAGGTGTGGTCTGCAAGACTATGTGCCATTATCTGTCGATATGTTGGGAGAGTGAGGTGAGGGTCACCTCTGAACACACATTTCAACAAGGTATGTGAACTGAAATGCATACCTACATGGTGGGATAAGGCTGGGTTTGGTTGGGGACAGAAGCAAATACAAAAAAAAAAACAGGTTTTGTGGTCTGTTTTGTGGTCTGTCAGACCACACCTTGGCAAATGAAGGGTTAAGCATTTTTGTCGTTTTGGATAAACTGGAAGTCCCCCTCAATGTCGAACAAACTTCCAGTTTGTTCGACTTCTTTTTTAGGGGGATTTTCCCCTAAAAAAAGAGGGGAGCAGAATTGAGGAGGACATTTCAAACTACAGGGATGGCTAGAGCATCATTAAATTGGTGTACCCATCCACCAACCGAGTGATGAAGATAATATGCGAGAGAAGCTCAGGTTTTTTCATCCAATCACACTTTATTACGGTGATATTTGTGACGGCAAGGCCACAAACTGTGATTTCACTTCTCAGGCTCCTCATCACTGCCAAACCACTCTTTCGGTTTTCCATCTCGAACCTGCCTGTGCTTTTTGAGCAAATGCCCCATTCCAAGACCCAGACTGAAAAAGGGTAAATGCAAATGCCACTCATTGATGTCAATTACCTACCTGGAACCAACTTAGGCCTACCTGCAGTTATTCCTGATGTACAAGGAGACTCGTTTCTGGCCTCTAGTTCATCTGATTCACCAGAGCAGCAGTTGTTGAGCTCCACCTGCTGAGGAGGCTGACCCAGAGAGGATGACACCGGAATTGGAACTGGTTCATCAGAAGCAGAGGAGGTGGAGGCCAAGGTTGTTTCTGCTGGTGGAAAATTGTTGTCAACTTCTTTTTTGTGATTTGATGCAGGTTTTCGTCTATGATTACAGGTGTCAACATTTGAAGTGAGTTCAGACGTTGGACAACCATTACCACCATTAAGATCTTTTCCATTTGCAACTTCAGCCTGAAATGTAACAGTTCAAAATGGATGAAGAGAGATAGGTTGGTAGGAAGAATGAATGGTTCTGAATGAAACTTGCAGGAGACTATTGTTGTCTTTGAAGAGGATGGTGCTCAACACTTCTTGCAAGAGCAAACAAATTAAAGATTAAAAAATAACAATCAAGATTTTGTATTTTATTTAAATTTGCGACAAAAATGCAAATATCAGTTTCAGCAAGACAAGATAGCACATGAACAACAAAATACATAACTGATACACTGATAAAGCTGGTTGAGTGTAAGAGAACACATAAGTGTTAACTCCGCCAGGTTTATGTCTAATAAACAAAGACGAAAATAAGTAAATAAATAAATAAAATCAAGTAAAAAAATAATGAAAAAGGAATTGACCCATACCTTGTCCAAACGACTTGTGATGATAAAACAAAAAGATCAATCAAATGAGGAAATGAATTTGTACTTTCATGGTATTGAAAATATGTTCAAGCATGATTTGCAAAGTTTGCAATGACATGTGAATCCTTGGGGAAGGAATTCCACTCCCGAAGTGTTCGCAGAAAAAAGTAATTTTACTGAGCATTGCACTTTATTATCGGTATTGTGTATTTGAAAGCATGCGACCAACAACCAGAGAAAGTGCTGGCTCGTATTTCATCGGGAAGAGACATGAGTAACGAACCTTTGAGGATCGGCGAGATAATCGTCTGAATCAATTATGTCATCTGGTTACAGTGACATACCTAATCAGCAGCAATGAAGTTCTCTTCTGCTCTCTTAAATAGGTAGTTTTAGAAAAATTAACTGTCGGACTGCTGGAGGGCATTGGGACTGGATCACAGCAGCCTGTAAATTGCTCGGCAATGCTTGGCGAAGGCGAGGGGTCTTCGATAACGTCAGAAGCAGGAGGCAGCCAATAATCAACACCTGAGAGCGGTGCAGCGCAAGGCGTTGGGTATTCTATGTTTGGAATACAAGATCTCATTCCGTTGTGATTCCACGACCGCATCTTTGCTTCTTTGGCCGAGCGTGGAATGACTTCGAAATCAGCATGGCACAGGAAGGGAAAACGGTGCCAACACAGGTGCATGGGCGGTTTCTGTCGGCTTAAATGATTGCAATGTGAGGTATACCACCTGGATGTTTGCTTTTTCCCTTTTGTGCTCAAATGCTACTGTGCATTTGATTCGGAATTCGGCTTGCTGCCATTGGTTCCAGAGAAAGCATTGACAGCAGCTGGGTGTTTGTCGTCAGACAAAAGACATGCTGTATCATGCGAGGGCTTCTTTTGTCTTTGGGTTTTCCCTATATTTACCTGTCCCAACTGTAATGAACAGCGACGGCGAAGAGAATAGTCCTGGGCAATGGCAATCCACAGAGGTTTTCAGTTGCGGGGAATGATTTCCGAGTGGATATATGTCCTTTCGACCGACCCCCTTGGAATTCATTCCCCGCAACTGCAAACCCAGGTCTTAAATCGGAGGGGGGATGGGGGAAAGTCGGCTTCCCCCACTGGTTTCCAATTTTTCATGAGGGGGAGAATGAAAAACTTCTCCCCCACTGCAAGAATGTCGTATTTTGTGCCCTCATTTTCTTTCAATTCCACACATTTTCATCAATTCGGCAACAACTGAACCCCCCTGTTGGCGTCCGTTGTTCCCCCACTGTAAAAAGTTCGATTTGTGCACTGTGCAAACCTCTGAGGATTGCCATTCCCCGCGGCCCTTCTCTCCGCCGTGAGTTACCAAACTTTGGGAGGCCACACTACATGCGGAAAATGAGGAAGGGAAAAATCAAGGTCATCATCATCATTTGCCATGATGAGCTGACAGCCACACGGCCGGTGACTCGGCACGAACCTCGTGGCACACCTTGGCTCGCAAGGTGCTCCACTGCCCCATCATCGGGCCCAACTCCGCTCTGCCTTCATCAGTGACGGCTCGCAATGGTGTCCAATCCAATGTCGGCAGGGTGCCTTTCATATTCACGAGGCCGGAATTTTCATGTTTTCATTTTCCCAAGGACCTCCTTGTTTTAAAGGATTGCCAATCTCATTCCTGGGCATTTACGTCGAAGTTACAATGAAATGGGACCGGGAAAGAACGGGACGAGACAGGGCACAATCCACACCTTATTTTCTGGATTGTGTCCTCTGCGATTTAAGTGGGGGCCATCGAACATCTGTGAAGGAGTCATAAGGGGACAATCTAGAACCCTTGGTAATGGATAGAAACTTCTGGGTGGTTGACATGTCTGTCTGGCTTTATTGCTCGGTTTTATCCATTCAGCCCGTTTTACCAGGGAGACCATACTGTTGCATCGAGCGTTGGGTTAGGCAAAGTTAAGTTATGTTGGAATGGGGTCAGGTTAGGATAGTTCAGGTTACGCTGGACTGGATAACATTATCTTAATCAAATAAACCTTGCCTAACCTACGCCATGTCCAACAGTGGTTACCCTGCGCACACAGGTTGAACGGATAAAAACAAGCAAAGACAAAAACCCAAAAAGACGTGTTTACCACCCAGTATTTTGCAACCGCAGACAGGGGACAATCCAGAACTGGCGTTGATTGTCCCCAGTTCTGCATTGTCCCCTCGTTTTAATTTATTTTACCCCCTTTTTGTTTGCATTCTTGATTGGCTGTTTGTTTGGAAAAACCAAGCGAGCAAATTCAACGGGAAGGAAACTGTTGGTCGTTGATGTTTTTGTTTGTCGATTTCTGAGCATCAATAAATTTGTTCTTGGTCTCGACAGTGAGATCAGACATGCACAAGTTATGCGATGGTCTTCAATTTTCAGACTACACCGCAAAACCTGCCTTTTGTCGGTGTTTCGTAAAATTTAGAATTCTTTTTTCAACTGCTCAAGATTCACCGATAAATGTGGAACACCTCATGGAATTTGTGGGAAAGCCTGATTTCCCGAGGGTGATTTTTTGCATGGGGTGTGAAATTTTTGCATGGGGTGTGAAAAAAAAAACCCAGAGATTGGAATGCAATCCAAAGCTGACTTTTTCCACGAGGGCATATTATCCCCGAGGGTGAAATTTTTCTCCGAAGATCAATTTTTCCCCGGGGATGAAATTTTCCCTGAGGTTGAATTTTCTCCACGATGAAATTTTTCCTGAGGATGGAATTGTCCCGGCGGCGAGAATTTTCCCCCGAGGATGAAATTCTTCCCTGAGGGTGGAATGACCCCGCTGCTTGATCTTTCCCCGGGGATGAAATTTTTCCCGATGGTGGAATTTTTCTTCGAGGCCAAATTTTTTCTTGTGAATGCCTTTTTCCCCGGGGGAAAATTTTCCCCGAGGGTGAATTTTTCCCGAGGGTGGAATTTTTCTACGAGGGTGAGTTTTTCCATGCAATCGACATTTTTCCCCGAGGATGAATTTTCCCTGAGGATGAAATTTTCCCCGAGGATTAAATTTTTCCCGAGGATGAATTTTCCCTGAGGATGAAATTTTCCCCGAGGATTAAATTTTTCCCGAGGGTGGAATTTTTTTACTAGGGCGAATTTTCCATGGAATGACATTTTCCATGAGGGTGAAATTTTCCCCGGGGGTAATTTTTCCCGAGAATGAATTTTTTCCCGAGGGAGGATTTTTTCTACGTGGAAGTTTTCTACCAGGGCGAATTTTCCCCTATGAATTACATTTTTCTCCGAGGGTGAAATTTTCCACGAGGGTGAATGTTTCCCATGGATGAAATTTTACCCAGAGGGTGAACTTTTCCCTCATGGTGAATTTTTCCCGAGGTGAATTTTTTCTCGGAGATGAATTTTTGACTTGGGTGAATTTCCCCGAGTTGACATTTTTCCCCGCTGATTAATTTTGTGCAAAAATTCACACATTGGAAAAAATTTCATCGGGGAATATCACAATCATGAAAATTCACTCGGGGAAAAATTTAATCGTTGGAGAAAAAGCACCATCTGGGAAATTTTCACACTGTGGGAAAAAAATTTAATCGTTGCGCAAAATTTTTCCTCTGGGAAAAATTTCATCCTTTTTAAAAATTCACCCTCGGTGGAAATTCTCATCTTTTGCAAAAAGTTCCCCGAAGGGGAAAATGTCACCATCGGAAAAAATTTAATCTGTGGGGAAAATTCACCCTCAGGGAAAATTTAATCCATGGACAAAATTGACCTCATGTAAAAATTTCATCCTTCGGGAAAAATTAGTCAGGGAAAATTTCATCCTTGGGGTAAAATCAGCGCCAGGGAAAATTACATCCTTGTGGAGAAATTTCATCCTCGGGTAGAAATTCATACAGAGAAAAATTTCACCCTCGGTGAAACATTTCGCCTTCGGGGAAACAATCAAAATTCGGGAGACACGATTTGCAACAAACATTGAGGGGCGTTCCTTACTTGCATCTTGTCACCATGCAAAAGAGCGTTCGCAAGTAAACATAAGATTGTTGAGAGAGGAGTTCACTGCTGCCTTCGCGGTCCAAACTTTGGTTTCATATGTTTTCTCTGCAGACCATGAAGCTCAATGCCTGCATGACGGTCAGAATATCAGTGCTTACAACTTCACCTGCGAAATCACACAGAGGCCAATTCTCAATCAGAAGCAGGTAGGCGTCCGCCAACAGGACGGCCTGTACACATTCGATTTGCTGACCAAACTCACACGCACCTGTGGTTTTTTGTTTAATTATGATTTCAGAGCAATATAGGCCTGAACGTGGCCACTCTCGACTCAGCAGCTTTGAAAATGCGCTGGGTCAATGGTCATGAAGTCGTCTCGCATTTGCGCAGAAGAGAGAGGAAATGAGAAAAAGCTCAAATGTTTCAAAACAGAAGCCAACCACAGCATCTTTTGCATCTCAAAATGCCACCTCTCGCTGCACAGTTCCACACTGATACAACCTCACCTTGGCTGTATGCAGAACAGAACAACGTCACCGGTTGCAGATGCAATCTTTAAGCGACACGTCACGCGCTTCCAATGATTGGCTAATACGTGGAATGCTGCTTTTTCTGTTGCGCTCTTGCCAAACAAATAGCGGACATGCCAGGATGACTGGGCCTTTTCCGCACATTTGTCCGACAGTTAATTTTTCTAACCCTGTACCTACCAACTCAAAACTCCATCAGCCACTGCTTGGTGATCACTCAAAATCTCCGATTACAAAACCTGAAACTGTTTTAATAATTTAATGAAATAATTTTAACAGTAGCCTGAAGAATTACATGGGGATATATAAAATTAAAGGAAGCACAATCAATGGCAGTCCGGCTTTCTAATACCAAGCTTTATTATGATTATATAGTCTTTGAATTGTTGAGAACATTGCAGAAGTCATTATCCTGCTGTGATTGTATGTTGGTAGAGAAACACTGCCAACCATGCAACAATGATTTGTTAATTTGGGATTCAAACACACCTTTTGCATGGTCGGAGCAGACATACCAACTAGTGCCAATTCGGCCAAGTTGTTGAAACATGCTCACACCAAACCAAACCAAGACAAGCCAAGGTAGGAAGGAAGGGATCAAAAAGAGTCGGAGGCACATAAAGATCTAAAAAGCATATGCCTAACTTAACTGACCTTGGGATTGAAGGAGAATGTATTTTCAATCTTCAATGGACATTCAAGACCACACTTGCATGTACCCCTGCTCTGAATGTAAATTGATACCTCCTCTATGCAACGCAGACAAACTCCAGTGGGACTGAAATGAAATCAGTTAAATGCGTACGTGTAATAAATTACGTGTGATACCAAACTGTTATTTAAATTACCGGCCTCAGAATGAATGAAATGCCCAACTATACAGGGTGATTCAGTAGAGCCGCCCTAAAACTGAGATATTCGTTTCTCGCGACACACTTGTCAGAGACTTTTGCTGCTGGCAAGTGATTGTATCGCCATCGATTGCACTTTTTAAAAATGCCGATTTCTTTTGTCCAAGTCCACACCTTTACGGTGAAAACATGAGGGGTTGTTTTTCGGAAAACCATCCCTAGCATGTAACAAGCACATTTCGTAGGGGTGAAAACTTCACGATCGGTTTCGGTGGAGCAGGGCCAACAACTTTGTAATTTGAACCAAAGTTCCATGACAAACCGTTAAGGAGTTACAGCGATCTTCCTTAAAGGGGTTGTTTGGTTATTCTGTTATTTTTGCTTTTTCCTGTGGGGAACGGGCGCCCCGACTCGCACCCCAATTTTTTCACTTATTTGCTCATTTTCATCACTCCATTGACATTTTGCAATAATTCGTGTTTAATTTGGCCGGCCAGAAGTGACACAGCAAAAAACAACCCTAAAAGAAAACAGAGGGGTGCGGGGGGGATGAAACCATCCCAAACGGGTTCGTAGGAGCAGGTATTACAACTTTGTAATTTAAACCTCACATCTCCGAAGAGCGGTCAGAGTCACTGAGACCACTCGAAACCACCCCTTCAAGAATTGGCATGAAGGGGTGGACTAAGAAAAAATCATCGACCTTTTATGATACATTTACTCCTTCAATGTGTTTTGGCAGTTTCTTTTGCACTCGCGATGGCCAAGCGACAAGATATTTTGGAAATAGAGTCACAGTGGCGCTCTGGGTAATAAATCTGAAATTCCAACTCTGTCACTCAATTTAGGACATTTTTTCCATTCAGTATACCAAATTTGATCTCTCTACCTTTGGAACTTGCTGAGAAACACTAATCGAAAGTTCAAAATTGCACCTAAATAGACTATTGAAATTGAGTTTTTAGAATCGATCGCTTTATGAAAAGCCTAGCGAATTGGAATTTTGGTCAAAACCAAGGGTTATTGTCAAAATCTGAGTTCGAATTCGACTTTTACACATCTGATATGACATTTTGACAGCAAAAAATAAAAATCGAAAATTTTGAGAAAATCCGTAAAATTTGTATGGGCCCCCCTTCACAGAAGAATGTGGTCAACGTTGGGAGACCACCCATCGGGGTCCCATCCTCCAACCAAACCAAGGACATTTTATGATCTTACCCAATCAATGATGCCCTATTTTCCCAAAGAGTTGAAGGACCAACCTAGTGGAAAACTACCTACACGTGGAGCAAGGTAGTTCCTTTGAAGTGCAGCTTCACTCCCTTCCCTTGGTGTCATTTCACATCCAAAAATGGGGGACTGAAATGGTCTCAGAAACGGGTCACACAAGAGGGAAATGAACTGTCTAAAAGGCCACAAAACAGGAAAATGAATTGTCATTTTCACATTTGTCTCTCTTCTGACGCCAAAAATTATCTGAGTCCATCGAGGACTTTTCAAGATGGAGAGATTTTTGCAAAATACTCCGTTCCTAAGAGTGGGATCCTGTAACGGTTACCTTGAAGAGGCTTTGAAATATTGATGAGCAGACCAATGCAGCGGAGCAAATACAGTGGAGGATGAAAGGACAAATGTTTATAAAGAGAGGCTAGAAATTGGTAAACTTTGCAGCAATCAATCAATCATTTTAATTTGTTAGCAATGGCAGACGTACTGTCAGAAGAGGCTCAATTTGCCGACCAGCCTGACCGTAAAAAAACTACAAAGGCTACAAAAGCAAGAAAGAAAGAGAAGTTCCTAAACCTGAAGAAACGGCACACATTTCAAGATAGCTTGGTTGGGAGTTCCACGAAATCAATCAAAGTTCTTGGGATGGAGCGTTGAAGCTTGATTTGATCAATGGGATTTTAAATCGATTCCTACTGGTGGACAGATTGACTTTCACGAAAATCTGGAGGAAAGACATCAGGAATTTGGAAGGAAGGGATAACAGACATCATGATGTCATCACAAAACAGTGCCCTGGCAGCAGGACTTTTTCCTGAGCAACAGCATGCCAAACGAGATGAGGGGATCCCAAACCATGGATGCATATTCAAGCAAGGGAATAACAGTAACTTTGAAAGCCTTCAGTTTAGACTTGACTGTCAGCATGGGCCAAGTTTCTCCGAAGAATTCCAAGTGCATGCTTAGCCTTGTTTTAGTAACACCCAAGTATTTGAAGGTTGATTGGTAAGCAACACTTCCACTAATTTAAAAAGTTTCGCAGGAATTTTCCACAGAGCACAACTAAAATTAATCATGGCACAATTCGAAAGACTCATCACACCATTCTTGTATTCTATAGGTAAAGATCTTGCTGAAGAAATAATCGCCTAAACATGATGTAGTTTTTTCAGCATAATGTCATCTGTGAGAGCCGAATCTCAATCACAACGTCTCAATACACTCCCTTCAAGTACCTACTCCTGTTACAAGTTTCGGAAATGATTTTGACGGAGACTGCCCGACCTCAACGTTTGCACTTCTAGATGAAAGATAAGACCTTAGAAGTTCTTGTTTTAAAATTGAGAAACCCTAATTCGGACATTCTGAAAGCAGAAGAGAGTGATCTACATAACTGCATGCTTCGGTCAAGTCAATGAACACAGCATTAATGGGAATTTTCTTCTCAAGGCTGAATGTAATATCAAAGATTAGTTCAGTTAATCGAGTCTCACATGACCTGAATTTGCAAAAACATGCTGGATTGCGTGGATTAGATGATTGGTTTCAACAAAATCAGAAAAAATTATTACAATTTTTCAAAAAAATTGGTAGCAGTTGAAATCAAAGATATCGGACAATAATATTTGGATAGTTGACAAAAGAACACAAATAGACTGCTTTAACACAAATAGAATGCTGAACACAAATAGAATAGACTGTTCGTAAAAGTTGAAGAATGGGACGTTTCGCCCCCGCAAACATGGGGCTTTTTCAACATTTACGAATGGTTAGCGGCCTATTTGTGTTATTTTGTCAACAATGTTTCCCGTTCGTGGTGCCCATGCATGAATAATTTGGATCTGTTGAGGTGCCCTTTTCATTTTCAGGGACAGGGCAGATAAGTTACCTGCTTCCATTGGTCCAGAAAGCAACCCCTTGAAATTATCTTATGGAAAAGAATCTCAAGTAGGTAATTTGCAAAGCGAAGTTTCAGATTATTCAAAATTGCCATGGGAATATCTGGTCGCAACCAGGACCTTTCTTGCTGGCTGCGCATGGCAACGATGGCCTTTGTGAATGAGAAATTGCTGAAATGAAAAGGCAGTTTTTCACGAAAGAAAAGAGGGAAGTCAGCACTTACACCATCGCCAGATGCTGTAAGTGCTGACTGGCGGTGGTGCAGGATTCAGCAATGTGGATTCCATCCTCAGCAACACAAATGTGGGAATATTGCATTCGCATTCCTCTTCTGACGCAGGTAGGACCAGAAGCATTGTGATACCTAAGGGCATCTGCATTGAATGCTCAATGAAATTCATAAATGGAGAGCTGTTGTTCATATGTCTCGCATTTTCTTTTGCAGCAGAATATTTTTGCAATTTTCATCTGCTGGGAATTGGCAAGCTATTTTGAACCGACGACATTTCAGTCTAAAGAGGAACCCATGCTTTACGTTGACCCAAGGAAATTTAACATCGACTGATTTACTTTCTACCGTTTTGATTTTCTTTGATAATTTTCAAACAGGCAGAGAAGAAGATAATGCCAGAAATGCACAACTCATTGCAGTCAGCAGTGTTTGAAAACTGATGGAAAACATGGACATTCTCCGACAGTAGGGAAGCAGAGCTTTCTCGGTCTACTTGGCTGTAACTAAGAACCTGCTAAGCTCTGTTTCAACATGAAAATTGTCCAAATCCGATCAGAACTTTTCAACAGCGAGCAATTTTTTGCAAAATGCGCTGTTCTCGAAGTGAGATTCTGCAATGGTCAGGGCAGAAAGATGCATTGAGATGGAAATGCACATAACACCATGCAATCTTCTATGATTATGCATTTATAGCACACAAAACGGAACTTTTTTTAATCTGCCGATGAAGCAATTTAGTAGGTGGCCAACTCGCATTGACAAATGCATTCCAAGCTCTGAAGTGCATGAAAATAAATGTTTGAATCCAAGAACTTCCAAGAGATCTAGGTCGGTATCTGCACGAGAACCTATGTCTATTGAACCAACCTTCAAGAAGAACATCAACACAAGAGAATGAGATAGGGTAGAAAGTAACAAAGCAAACCTGATGTAGACAACTCCAACTGAAGTGTTCAAACGCTTCCATCCAGGTGGAGGTGGTGGGACAACAACACCAGGGCATAATTGGACTTGGTCCATGTGCCCGTTTTGCTTCTCTTCCGATGGTGCAAGTATCCCTGAACTCGAAGACCGCAGTGACCAAGTTGAAGATCTTTCAGGTTGGTTTTGATCATGCGTGCTGTCACACATCTTGGAAGGCTGATTGCTTGTGGACTGGGTCTGGCTGCTGCTCTGAGGATTGATTGATGTGACATTCGGCATTATGCTGTAAGAAGTGGACTCCTGAGAAATATCCGACACTATTGGTGGACCACGGATAAAATTCATCATCTGCGGGCCAATCATCATTTGCGAAAGATGATCACTCTTGTTCATGAGGTTGGAATAATTATTATTGTACTGCAACTGTGCAGTAGAGGGTTGCAATCTCTTCGGAGGAACAGGAGCAGGTGTGCCTTGGGTACACATGGATGGATGCAGCATTTCTGGGAGGGAATTAAATGGCACATTCGTTGGAATAGCAATATTGTTAATGCTGGCATTCCCTGGAGCTTGCGGCATTGTGCCATACTGAAAATGGTTGCATATCATTCCCTGTGGGAGTGGGAAATGATGTGGATGCTGAACTACCATTGTGCCAATTGGTGGCCCTGGCTGACCAATAACAATTTGATGAGGGAATGTTGGCAAAAGAAAGGAGGTGTCATCTCGGCCGACAACAGTCTGACCAGCCATGTGCTCCCCAACACTTTCACTGCTCAAGCTGCTGCTCGTTGATTCAGCTGCATCTGATCTTGCTGAATCACAGCGTGAGGATGAAGCTATTTCTCCTGCTCCAGACATTGGCATCATCAGACAATTATTGTTATGATTCTGTCCAGGAACGAAGTTAGCTGGATGGTTAAATTGGGCTGCTGTAAAGTTATGGATGTTGTAAGCATTCCCTTCAATATGTGCTTGAATATGGTTGTGGTTATTGAACATGGTTGGAGCAAAGGTTGCAAAACTCTGACCATCTGATTGGCTGGCAGTCCTATGTGATTTGACAATGAAGCATTTGAAGATCTGGCAGGCAGTGCTGCCATCTGTTCTTTTCCAGGCTTGCTTTGCAGGGTTGAAATATGGCACAAAAATGGAGCTCCATCGAAGGCAGCAGTTACAGCTCTGGGAAGATGGATCCAAGTTCCTTCCCTTCTTTCACTTGACAACTGATGTGGTGATAGTGGATGAGCATCATTCTGTTTGAATCTTTATTCACAACATTGGTAACTCAGCACTTAATTAAAGGTTGACCTGGAAAAGTAGGTGTCCAAAAGACTAAAAACAGGGGAACTTATCTTATGATTCTACCATAAAATAAAAAAGAACACATCATCGTCACTTTTGGATTGGCAACTAACCACTCCCAATACCCTGATTGCATATAGCAAGTGAGGATTTGACATTTTTCAGCCAAATGAAGCAGCAGGTAGGTAGGTAGATTCCTACCCATCCAAGTTGGTGGACCACCCCAAAGAAAGACAGTCTCTTAGGACTCCCTTTCAAAAGCAGGTAAAGAGTCAGAAGTAAACCCACAAAAGATGACAAGTGGAGAAAGGCAACAAAAAACCCAGAAAATTTGAAGTGGTAGCAGTCCACCGGCCACACTGCCTAGTCTCCCCTCGGTACCCCTCTATTTCAAGGTGAAATCGCACTGAAAAACATCTTGTGGACTTTGGGGGCATTACATGGAAATGGGGGCTCGGAGCAAGTTTTTTACTGATTAATTTCTATTTGAATTTTTTTTTAATTTTGCTTCAATTTCAATTGTAATTTTTATTTGCTTTGCCATCAGGTACATCTCCACGAAATTTGGCGAAATGTTTTTGGGACACCCTGTATTTGAAAGACTTCATTGGTTAATGACCACCAAACAACTTTGGCCAAGAGGGGTTTTTGCACAGATGGCAAGCAATACATGCACAATGCATGAAGATATGCAGAATAGATTTGAAGTCAACGGGATTAAAATTGTCCTACCAACATTCATGCCTGCTCTCTCGGTTCTATCAGACGTACACAGACATTACGAGGCCTCTTTTTACTGATGTTTAACATAAGAATATTTCACCTGATTCATGTCGAAAGAAAAACAGGAGAGTCAAAAAAGGAGTAGCTCGATTTGTGATTGGATGACACCATTCTCACAGCAGCGTCACTTCTCTGTTGTGTGATTTTTGGGTGCTTTTCCTTGTCTAAATGTACGAGATCTGTCTTAAGATTCGTCAGAGGCAGGCTTGATCACGATTTTAAACTCCGGTTACTCCGGCTTACCTGCAGAAGTATGGGGAACTATTCTTTTGCAAAAGAGGACCATCAGGTAGTGGAATGCCTTGAGCCTGGGTTTTTTGGCAATGCTCGTGGCATAAGTGCCGAAACTTTCAGGAGAAATATTTTGCAAATTGCAGCTGACATTATTGATTTCTCCTGCCATGATGGTTGTTTTGTTTTCAGCCGTTCTCTTTATGCTCTGTTTTAGAGACAATGCCAAATGGTTGCTATTGTTTGGTCTATTACTATTCATCTTGTAATTTGTGCAGGAGATGTCCATGCAACTTGAGACAAACCGTGAGAACTGCCACATCTTCAGACAAAGGAGATTGGGGATTAGTCACCATGACGTTTTTAGCTCTCATTGCTATTTGGGAAAGATGGTCTCACGAGCAGAATAGCTGGGCCATAAACCCAGCTGTGCATTAGAATCAGACCAACTAACACAAATGATTCGGTTCTTTGAAAAATGTGCGCACTGTTTCAAAAAGTGCTGATAGAGAGGAAAACAGAAAGAGCTTTTGCACACGAAAATGGTGAATCACGGAAGATTTAGAGTTTTGCAGTCTTCTCCACTACCTGCATTTTGATTTGCCTAACAAGAGGAGCTGTAATCCTCTGGTGCGTGAAGGGTGAATGGAGTTCAGTTCAGTTCAGTTTCCTGTGTCCGGTGAGAATCGAATTATTTGAAAATTAATTTAACGTTAATCGTTAATGATTACCACCATCGGGGGGACAGCGTCCCGGTGCAGATGGGGTAAGGTTCCCATGGATACTCACCTCGTCACCCGCTACGGGTGTCGTGGTGGTGGACCTTCCTCAATAATGCCCGGGTAATAAACCCTCACACACTCAGGCCCACGGGTCCCACCCAGGAGAAAAAAAAGGGCCAGAAGAACAGTAGATGTTGTACGCATCATGGATCAACTGGAACATCAGATTATCCGCCGGCTGAGCATCGATGACGATGTCTATCACACCGTAGTTGGGTGAATTGGGAAACTGCAGGTTAATAACATCAAAGAGTGTGTGTTCCTGGGAGAGAAGGGAAGGGTCATCGATGCTGATATCTTTGTCACACGATCATGATGATACTGCATGTGAATAATATCAATGGAGGGGACTCCTGAGAAATAAGAGAGAGGGTGTAATCCATGGCTTGATAGTCCTCCTCCAAGTCAGGTGGCCGTTGTGTGTCATGGTGTTGGCAGGCTGTAGCTAGGTCATGTGCGATCCATTGCTTGATGGTCGTCCTCCAATTCCCGACCCGCAGTATAGGTGGCGAAAAAAATTCTTCTCAACCCCATTGTCGTCAGCTCTTGCCTCCGTGCCTCCTTCGCTCCATCATGGTGAGAATCGAATTATTTGAAAATTAATTTAACTGTTCAAAATGCTATTTTTGTTAAATGGCTAGCAGATGTTTATTGATGATCCAGGTGTGTAGGTAACTGCAGCTTCTACGAGTAGTGTGTCAGTCATGTCTTAACATGATGGCGAGTCATCTTTTAAGATTAAGATTAAGATCGCCAAGCAGTACTCATGGCCGCTGCCGGTCCTTTGGTAAGTGGAGTACTGTGGTGACACAAAGCATGCATACACATAACCTCTCTCAAGTGGTCATGGGTGCCCCAGCCTGAGGAGGGGGACGAGACAAGACGAAACAAAGACGGCACAAGAAAAAAACACGGGGAAGGCGTGCCTGCTAAACCAACAGACACACGGGATCATTTTAATCGAAGTCAAATCACATCAAACACAAACAGCATTCTGTAGAAAGCAATATGAAGCGTAGCATCATTGAACAGGGAATGTCATGTCGAGGTCCAAGAAAGTGCATGAAGGAATATCAGAATATAATTACCTCCTAAGCTCAACAGGAGAGACAAAGGAACACGACATGTAATTGAAGTCACAATTGAAGTAAGCAGAAAGTACAAGTCGATTGGAAGAACAGACAGCAAGTACAAATGTAAACAAAACATTTAGCACCATCCGCTCACTACCCGCTCCACACATTATTCCATTCAACGTCAGCCTCCCCAGTCCTCGCGCCCCTCCCCCGCGCTCACAGGGCCGTTCCTGTCCCCCTCCAGTCAGAGTATGACAACAGGAGGAGGAATCAGAAATGCGGGAGTACCAAGTCGTTCCTGTCCCCCTCCAGTCAGAGTATGACACAGAAAGGGGATCAGAAACCCGGGAGTACAAATGAAAAAGAGTATGAATGAGAGATCAAACAAAGAAAATACAAAAATGAATATAAATATAGAAATAAACAAAATAAATAATAAATAAATAAATACCCTTCACCGCGGCTCACCGCGGTGAGGAGTGGCTGGGCTTGTGGGAAGTGGTCCTCTTGGTCGGGAGACTGCCACGGATGCACACATATGTGTTCCGTGGGGGGAATCAGACCTTGAAGCAGCGGGCAAGGGTGCCTTTATCATTTCTGTCAAGAGATTTTCCACTGAGATAATCTGCTGCTCCAAGGGCCGGATAGACGTCAGACGGCTAACCGGCCTCCCTTAACAGGGAGCAGGACAGGAACCTGGAACCACAGCGCTCCCCAACATGATGGCGAGTCATCTTTTTTAGAAAAAAGTAGTTTCCGACCTCATAGCTGTGATTGTGCCATCAAAGGCAATTTCGATGAAACCAGTGAGCAACTCTGTTTATCGTGCTAATTGCAGGTACGACATGGAACAAATTGCATGATCACGTTTTGTTGTGCACGGTCCGATCCAGAATAAGCGCAAAATGCAGATTGGATTCAGGAAGTTTTAAAAGTGAGTAAATGGCTTACAAAAGCTTGGATTACAGATGAAACCTTTTGTGTCGGAAGAAGGAAGAGATCAGCATTTTTCCGTTGCAAATATCGGTAAATTTTTTGAACAATTTTGAATACCTGACCACATCCTAACAGGATGAGTTCTGGTCTTGGCTCACCTAACTGATTGTTTAATTTACCTGTCCTGCCCTTCCCCAGCTCTGCTAGATGATGTGATATTTGCCTGCTGCTGAGGGATTCGCCACCTGCTGATAAAATGTCAACCGACTGTGGGCTTGACTGCGTGAGCACATCTGAGAACTTGCCCAGTTCAAATGTATCCAGTCGAAATGTGCATTCTCTTCTCATTTTTGGTTCCCCCCTCCCCATTTGATTGGAGAATGACCAGAGCCTTACATTCGCTTGAGGAAATTTGGCCAGAGGGATCAGGGGGTCAAAATCTGGGTTCACTGTGGGGCAAACACATTTCAAAAAAATCGTGACTTCACACATGGATCTCGTGCAGATTTTGTTTTTCTGTCTAAAGCTAACTTAACCTGATCTAACCGTACTACCCCACCTCAACTCCGCAAAACCAGTCAAAATTCCCCAAGCCCCCCAATAATTTGTTTCTTCAGGTTTCCGTTAAAATCCCATCAATATCCCCCAAGTCATGCCTTGCCTGCCAAGTTCATTTCAGATACCTCCATCCTGTGTTACCCTCTTTTATGACCTGTTCGCATATGGGCAATTCTATGTGGGCCTCTGTAAACAGCTTCGTCCGCACACCGCTAGTTGTTACGCCTCTGTGTCAACGGCCGCAACTGAACTGTCGTCATGACTTTCACGTGGATGGAGGCATTGTGGCAATTAGCAGATTAGTTAAATGGACACTCCACCTAAAAATACTTCTCTGGCATTAATTATCCGATTAGGATCAAATTTTGCACACATTAGTACACTATAACTTGGGTTACACCGAGTTTGAAGTTAATATCTCAAGATGTTCTGGAGTTATTGAATATTTCGTGAGATTAGGCTAAACTTTGTTGCATCGTTTACTTATCCGACTTCTGTTTGTGCCAAACTAGACACAAGACATCAAACTTGGGTGGTGGGAGTGAAATTTTGCTTCATGAGTCACAAAAATGAAATGTGGTTCTTCACGCTGCCACATTTTACCAAGCACTAGACAATATTCCACTCATTACCCTCATGTCATAAAAGGATAAAGAAAATTGAAATTCTAACCCCACTATCCGATTTTGAACTTAAAAAATATGTCAGAATACAAATTTGAAATTTTTGCCTTTCCAAAAGATTAAAAATGTAGGTGAAATAACAATTGCGACTGAAGTTTTAAATCGGGCATGAAAGTAGCAGGAGACAGCGATCGAAAAAAGAACCATCATTTGAAAAAGGAAGGAGATATTCAAGTTTGGGTTTTTGCATTAGTTTCCTCAGGAAATTCTTCACTGGAAACGATAATATGAAAAAAACTGAATATCTCAAAAAATCTCAAATATCCTAGAAATTTGGGTGGAGTCCCCCCTAATTTTTTCACTGGATTCCTTTTCGTGTCACTTTCTTGAAAGTGTGTCGAGATCAACAATCAGCAACAGGGCATGCAGGTAATCGAATCATGAATTGATTGACACTCGGAACGAATTATTTGCACAGGATAAGTAAGTTTTGCTTTAAAGGAAAGAACAGTTGCATTGTTAAAGAACAGTTGCATAAAGTCATTTTCCATGCACTGCACCCAGAAAACTAGACCAGTTGCTTCAACTCATACCTTGTCGAAACAAAAGTACCTGTGTCCATGAAGTGACCATGAAGAACTGAGATTGCCCAGAAACAGATGCGTCAGTACACCCATGCTTCGACAACAATGAGCAAAGTGGCGATGGAATTACTTTACCCACGAATGTAAAAAATTGCGATAGATGGGATTTTAACGAAGATTCAATCGCACACAAATTACACTTCCCTGAAAAAACGAAGTTATAATCTAACACTTTTGCCATGTTGTTTTAATTTGTTGCAATTTTATTTCTTCCTTCCAAATTTTTGGTGGTATCAAACACAAAAATTGGTAACATGCATGTATGCGGAGTATTGCCTTCATCATCATCATCATCCATCACGACTGCTGACGATGTGGTGACCAATTTGAATTTTATGCCACCCCAACATGCGATCCCCTTGCCCTCACACGCTATAACCAAAACATCACTCTCAAAACGTTGAGAAAGCAAAAGCGGATAAAAAATCAATCTGCACTCCGGTTAGGGCAATCACCGGAAATTTTTAATGAATTGTGAAGTCCATCCAAGCCTATAAGTGTTTGACCTCAGCAAAAAAAAATATTACATTTTCCTGTTTTTATCCAATTTCAAGAAAAACAGGCAAATCACAGGACACAGCGTTGAAGTAAACTTACAGCCGAACCGTTCGTAAAGTTTTTCTATGTGTGCAACTTTCGCCCCCGCAAACATAGAGGCTTCTTATAAATTGCAATGAAATTTCCAAAAAGCCCGAACTATGTGTTATAGCCACTTGCACGATTATATGGAGTCCTTCTTCTTTCTCACAACACCCAACTCAATGAACATAGACCCCGACACCTTACTTCATGGATGCACACATTGCCTGCCCAAACCCACCTCCTCCCAAACCGCCACCAACCATCAAAATCCCCACACAGCATGCAATTGAATCTCCCACCACTCAATCTTGCTGCCATCACCACAGAAGAATTCGTCCTGGATCCAACAGTTTTCTCTGGATCCAGCATAACACCCCAACCAACCTCCTGTACCCACCCCCACCAACACCAAAACACCAAGAAGATCAATCCATCTGTGTTCAAGTACTTCAGTTGTGCTCTTGCTGGTGTCACCTGAGGAAGCCCCACGTTGGGTGGAGGGGGGGGCAAAACATCCCACATCTAAAAAAACTGTACCAATGATTCGGCTCTAAGTTAATTCCAACTCTATGTTCTTGCTGTTTATCCAATTTTGTGATTTGGAACTTTTTTCCAACTCGTAACCATGAAGTCAATTTGGCACCAAAAATGACAGATCAAAAATGACACTCGTTTGAGCAAACAAACTTTCAGACCACTAAATTTGACAAGAACAGCCAATTTAATTTTTTTCCCTTGCAAACCCCAAAGACTTTTTTTGCTTATGTTGATTAACCCCAACCTCTGGCATCATTTTCCAAATTCCTCCAGCCCACTTTCCACTTTGTCTGTCGAATTCCTGGAAAGGGCCTGCACGGAACGAGATTCCAGGATATGCAGGAAGGTACCAATGAAAGTGGTCCATCTACCTTATTTAAAGTATTTCTCAGAAATTCTGCATTTTGGTTTCTTCAGAATTCAGAAATCAATCTCATGGGTTCGGAAAATGAACTCCCATCCAGGTTACAATAAAACATGCTGGATGCTGACTGATGGATCCATCCAAATCAAACTAAACAAAACAAAAAAAAAACGAAAATAGAAATGAAAACGCATAAAACTATTACCAACACAAAATCTCACAGAGTGGAGCAGGATTCTTTATTTTCATTTGCTTTTTCATTAGCCAGAAAAAAAAGAAGACAAAAAAATAGAAAGGAGAACATAGGTCAAACAATCAACAATTGCAGGCTGCAGCACTGGAGGAGTAAAAAGGGGGAAAAACAAAGAAATATTGAAACTGATACACTGCAATTCCACATGCTAACACATCACAGAACAACAAGACACCACCAGGCCTTAGCAAGGACAGGGCGACGGGGCAATGCCCCTCCCAAAATCTTTGTTCAAATTTAGATATGTTCATTCAACTTATCACTGATGCAATCATGTCACTTTGCCATGCTCAGCTTGACTAAAAAAAGGAGAGTAAAAAGGTGCCAACTTACTCTGACTGAAAGGCTCTTTAAAAATTTCACATGCAAAAACGAATTGAATCAACTGTTTTTCAGTCTGCTCCATTCACACAGTCTGAGTCAGTTATTTTCTGAATTGAGGCCATTGAATTAAGGGCAAATTTGATCTACTCCATTGAAAATCATTCCGACAGAAATCGTTTCCCGATTCTGCATAAGTTGGCCAACATATAGACATTTTAATTCAAGCAAAAAACCCTTTTTTTTTTAGTTTTCTTTGATAAAAAAAAAACAGAAATTCGGAATCACAAAATTAATTAAGCTGAAAAAACGAAAAGAAATGTGGATCATACGATAACAAGAAAATGTCGAAGATGGAAATGCACCATCAGATGTCAATCACCCCTTTGGTTCAAAGAGTTCGGCCTATCCAGCAGAATGGGGTTGCTCACAGGAAGGCTAGTTATTCCTGCACGAAACAGTTCCAATCAGTAACGGTACCGTTCCCGATTCCAACGAATGAATGAGAACTTGCCGCCATCCTTTTCGAAACCATCAGGACTTGAACTGGTAAACATGGACCTCATGATGAGAGTAAAGTGAAGTGAGTCGAGTCAGCAGCGAACGAAAGGATTGCTTCCACCCCCTTGCCTCTCCTCCTGACAGACATTTCCAAGGACCGAAACGAGAAAAGTAAGACAAACTATCCTACCCCATTCTTCTTCTTAGGACAGTGGAGCTCCATTCGTGGAATTTCAGTCGAAAATGTGCCCAATATCAAAATGCTCTGTGATTCCGTTTGTAGAATCAGTTTTCGTCTAACAAAGCTCTAGCTTTTGGGGGACCTTGTCACCCAAACCCCCTGCTGGGGGCCATGTAATCTTTGTAACTCCTCTGCGGCTACTACCCCAGTCCTCGCTTCGGCCACATTGTGGTCGCAGTGTAAAAATTTAAAAAATAAATTGGCAGGCTACCAAAATTAAAGGGCAGGAAAGTTTTGAAAAGGGCCATGCCATATGTTAGGCACATTCCATGTTCTTTTCCAATGGACAAGAATTCCAGAACAAGATAACACATTCGCATCACCAGCCACTTTGTTGGGAAAAAGAAAAAATTTCAACGCAGGGTCCTAATTGGAAGAGCTTCCACCTGTCCTCCCAAGCGATAAAGGGCAGCTGACACCGAGAGTCTCAGAGTTGGCCAACACGTCCAGTGTTGGCCGACTCAGCCCCCACCCCCCTGAAAAAATCCTGGCTCCGGCCCTGGACATAAGATCACACAACAGAACTCCCGTTGTTTTTGCCTAAATAATAATAATGTACAAAATTCAGACAAATTGTCAATTAATTAATTAATTCCAACTAATTTAATCATCTCCATGGTGCTTTTTTTATATGTTATCGAAATAATCAGAAATTCGAAGCAGCTATACGGACCAGACCAGATCAAACAAACGGGACAAGGGTGCCGACCAAAAAAAGGTGAAAGAGAAAATAATAACAAACAATCAAGCACCCTTCTGCCAATAATCAGAATAAATGGACAAATTAGAACCAGCAGTTGGACAAAGATCTTGCTATAGATGAGTCTCGAGGAGGAGGGAGAGAAAGAGAGAGGGGAAGAGAGAAGTCCAGTGAAATGCTAATTGATAAAAAAAAAGTATCAAAATGGAGACAGTTCTGTTCTGACACTTTTGCAACAAGAAAAGAAGTCAAACAATTATTTATCAAAAACAAAAAAGAAGTCCAATAATAATTATAAGACAGCTTTCATTTTGTTTGATGGATGTCCCATGAGTTGACTTTTTTTCATCACAGGGAGAATGCTGCAAAGCATGTGGCTTTTCCATTTAAATGTTGTCCTGTTGCAACACAAAGGTTAAAACTGAGAAACTTTTATTGCAAAGTTCAGTTTTTGTAAAGTTACATTGTTGTCCCATTTGATTGATTGCGTGGCTGCCCCAATTTGCTTTCCTATGTGGGTAATTAATATTTCTCTATCCGTACCTTGGACATAAAAAAAGCTCAAAAGATGTCCTGAAATGTTGTTCTGTGCAGGCATAACCCCAATCCCAATCCTGATCTGCACTTCAAACAGTGCAATCAATCAGTCATTTAAGTTGCAGTTGGTCATTTTGAGGAGTCATCATGACTCACTCATTCCAGTCAAAAAAAAAAACGTTCAAAAAACAGGAACAGGAAGAGAGGATATCTGAATTACATCGTTTTTTTTTTAAAGGGCCACCTTTGTTTTTTATTTGATTTTTTTCATCCAGCAGAGAGAAGATGATCAGACGGATCAGAGAGAAGAAAATCAGACGGATCAGAGAAAAGAAAATGATAACATTTTTTTGGTACACACAATATTCAAGTAGGCACAGTCGATTCCATTTGAAGATATGAGCCAAGCATTATTGCCTTCTTTCGCAAGAAAGCATGCTTCGTCCTATTCGGCCAGTGCTTTTACCGAAAAACAAATTCGAAAGAGCTCCGAATTGCTTCCCCAAGCACGCATCCCAAGTGTTCTTCATGGGTTCGAATCCCATCAGAAGCAGAATTTTTCCAGTTTCAATTGCCGTAATTTCTTGAGTCTCTGCGTGATTCTTGCGCATTTTTTCTGTTGTTTGTGCCTTCCCACTTGTTTTGTTCGCCGGAGAATTTGAGAAATGACCTCTGACATGCTGTAAAAAAAACAAATACAACTGCGAAATTTTGGCGTAAAATTGGCACCAACAACACAATTTATTGAGACCTGAAAATTCACAAAATTTAATCGAACCGAACGCACACAAGCGTCTGTTGCATCTGTTGTCCGCGTCAACAGCCAACAGGCAAAGTTGTCAATCAACAGGCGTTTGAAAAAATGTTGTGGAAACAAAAAAAACCTTCTTGCCCATTTTTCACAAGCATAATTTTTAATATCAGCAAAAAATTTCCGCACAGGTAAAAATTTGTTTTTTGAAAATGTTGGGTTTTGTTTGCCTCCTTTTTGCGGGACCGAATTGGGTTTCCATCAAAGGCCAGATCATTACGCAGTTTTTTTATTTTGGCATTGGTTTTTTCGTCAACCACGACCTCCAATGAACAAAACTTCCGACAGCAGCAAAAAATAAAATTTATTTTTGGGCTAATTTCTTTTCCCAGAGGCCACGCAATTTGATGTGAAATAAAAATTGTCCCAAAAATCCATAATTTAGGGAGCCATGATGTCAGTGAAGAAATTCGAATTCAACACACGGAGGAATGCTTGGCTCATATCTTCAAATGGAATCAACTGTAGCAATAGGTAGGTAGATTACCAGTGGAAGTTAGAAGGCTTATGCTTATGGCCTTATCTAGAAGAATGATAGAAAGAAGTTGCTGTGCTTTGCTTCCACCACAAACCAAGAGAGAAAACAAAAACTGAAACTCACTCTGCGGATCGATTTCGCTGTCTCATTGACAGCATCCTCAACGCAACTGACGCCGGTTCTCCGAGTTGGCGTCGTCTGCTACACCTGAAATATCGGCAATGATCTCGGCTGGCAACTGAAAGTCCGAAATTTGAATTGGGATTGGAATTGCAGGAAACCTCGGGGTATCAGTTCCAACTGATACCCCGAGGTTTCCTGCAATTCCAATCCCAATTCAAATTTCGGACTTTCAGTTGCCAGCCGAGATCATTGCCGATATTTCAGGTGTAGCAGACGACGCCAACTCGGAGAACCGGCGTCAGTTGCGTTGAGGATGCTGTCAATGAGACAGCGAAATCGATCCGCAGAGTGAGTTTCAGTTTTTGTTTTCTCTCTTGGTTTGTGGTGGAAGCAAAGCACAGCAACTTCTTTCTATCATCAAGATGCCTTCCACGAGCTTCAAACAAATTCATCTAGAAGAATATGATAATAATTTTATAGTTCCTTGATGACTGCTGCTGCTGCAAACACAAACAGGAGCCTTTCTTTTCTGTTTTTATGTTCAGTTTTGCTGCTTGCAAGAACTGAACAAAAAAAAAACGATCTTCATGAGCAGTGGTGGGTTGGTGACGGATGGTAGTCATTATTCAAGTCGTAAAACAGAAACAAAGAAAACTACAAAAACAGGCCAGCAACAGAACTGTATTCTGGATACTCAGATAAAAAGACTGAATGACATTTCCTACATCGGGTTAATCAAATGGGCAACTAAGAATTGGAGTAACGTTTTTTCTCAAGGTCTCATAGCAAACCAACCATTCCAATTTTGAAGCTGCAAAGGGCAACAGGGCTTGTTTTCCCCCTGTCCAGCTGGTCATGAATGAAAAGAACCTGCTTGCATCTCACCACAAGGTGACCGGGATGGGATGTAAATGAGACTTGTCACTGTTATTTTTTCCAACCATTACCTACCCGAGCCATACATTCATTGCTTTATTATGGATGGGATGAACAACTGGTCCATCCATTCCTTGCCACAACTCCCGTTACAAAACCAGGCATAAAGCATAAAGTCATCTAGATCCTGCTGTCACCACAGGCAAAGTTGCCTCGGTTTGGAATAGGGTTTCTTGATTCTGGTTGGCAGACAAAAATTTCTAAACACATTTGTGGTGCAACCTGCTAAACCCCCTTTCCGCTGAAATCTTGTGAGCGATATTTTGCGGCAAAACTTAATCTTGTACCACCAATCACCATACTGGCAAATTTGACGGCCACCTCACTTGCTCCCTTAACAATTCCAATGGATATAAATCAGTGGAGGACGTTTGGAGCCCTATTTCCAAATGGGACCTATTTCGGTGCCTCCTTGCCTTGCATAAATTCTGTGACTTTGCTGTCAATATAATGAAAATAAGATTGGTGATGGTTGCCTAACAGGCACCCATTGATGTAGTGGCCAGGCATCCATTGGTAGCTTTTGGAAGGTATCCTCTTTCTGTTGAAGAAAATCATTGATTGGCCGGTGTTCTAATTTGGCAACTTTTAAAAAATACAAAACATGACTTGCACAAACAGATATTTCTCCAATGAAGATGGCATCATCATGTCCAGGCCAAAGACTCAAAGCCTCGTCTATTCACTCAAAGTGCCTTAGGCTACTTACTTTCGGACACCCTATGTATGTCGACACAGAATTAATTGGAGTAGGTCACCTCTCCCTTGTTGGCCTTCTCTGTTTTTGAGGGCTAAAGTTTTGGAATCCAGAATGAGGCTAAGCAAACCTTTGCATTTCAAGCAGAAAGAATAAGCTGTGAATCTTTGGAAAATGGCATATTCTACCAGATTTGGAGTAGGTAGGCCAAGAAAAGAGAGCTGACAGCTATCCAATTTACCATTGCACATTTACCAGAAGGTGCAGTTGTTTCTTCAAATTCCCACAACGTATAAAAAAAAAAAAGAGACTTGCCCCACTCCAATTGTTTAAATTGGCCAAAATCGGAGTGGCAACCAGGTTTTGATGTTCCAAGAAGAGCCCGACCATAACTACCGACCAACAAAAAAAAAACATTTACCTTTTATACCATTGTCATTTTGACATTCTACCATTGTTGTTATAATACCATATTATAAAAGAAACAGCTGCAGCTGCACCAAATAACTAGCCACTCATTGATCGTTCATCGTTCATTGATCAGCAAAACCACTGGAAAAATTGAATTCAGCTATTGTGTTCAGAGTGAGTGCACTCCTTCCCGCCCCTCCCTTCCTCCCGAGAGTTAACGACTCGAGGAAAGGAAAGGGCTTGTGTGGTGTGGGATGCATGAGGCGGTTTAGTGCGATTGACATTGTAGGCTCTTTGCACCATGTCCCATTTGGTCTTCATCATCATCATCATCATAAGCATTACCTGCCCCTCCACGTGAGCGAGAAGCAGCATCTGCCTCTGGATCAAACTCGTTCATGGCACATTCCTCAGCCGAATCAGGAATTATTATTTCTGGCCTAGAAGAGATACGTGAGAAAGAGAAAAAAAAAACAAAATGAATTGATAACAGCACTCTCCTACAAATACCATTGTCAAAGTCTTGCAAAATTTCACAATGTCACATCCGTACATTTCCTGGTCGCTTAAGAAGCATCGCTAACGCTCGGCCAATAAACGTAGTCAATATAAACTAGAAATCCGGCGCTCCTTCGTCGACTTCGGATGGACATGCGAACGAACACTCGCACTTATCCTGCCATCCTGTAAAGCAGCCCTAACTTTTTCCAGCTCTTATCAGGAAAAACGCGTTGTCATTTTAAGGGATCAGCAGCCAGAAAACGCGAAAATATTCAACTGAAAATATTCAACGCACCAATTTTGCACAAAGATATTTTTGCAGTTTTGAAAAGCAAAATCTTTTTTGTTTTTTTTTTTATTTTGAAAAAAAAATAAAGCAAAAAGAAAAAAAGAAAATTAAAAAAAGAAAAAATTGCAAACCAGAAAGAAATAACAAAAAAAGTCGAAAAAGAAAAGAAGAAAAAAGGAAAAGGATGACCGAAATCCCAAAAAAAAAAGAGAAGCACGCATTGTTTTCTCAGTTTTGTCCACGAGGTTCATTTTGGAGACTGAATAGCAATTTTGAAAAAATCCTTGCTCAATCCTGACCTGGGCTCGAACTCACGATCTTCTGACTCACAGCCGGACGCGCTAACCACTCGACTAACATAACTGTCCCTGCGTTGAAACAGTAGTTTTAATTCACGCGCGCAAGCATGCGCTCGTAAATATACGATGTGCGCCCTGCTGCAAGCAGGCAATATGCAGTGACCTTTCTTGTGACCTTTTTGTGACTTCCAATGCTCCGATCATGCCCATCTTCGAACTCAATCTCAGTTTGGTGTTCAAAAACCTCTCTGCAAAATTTGGCTTCGAAATTCCATTGCGTTCGAAAGTTATCGTGTTCACAAACAAACAAACGAACGGTCGAACGAACGAACAAACAAACAAACATACAGACAAAATCCAAATCGAAGTCATCTGTAAAGCTCAGTTCGTTCGCAATAACTGGTAAATTCTAAAACAACAACGATTCATCTATCAAGTTAAGTTAAGTCAATGCAGCCGAATGTGACCAGTGACTTGTTCGAAAACCAGTCGAAGTCGTAACACGTACGAACACGACTGTGTACCATAACGGCAGTGCTATTCGTAAAGAAGCAGCAGTTCAATCTGCTACCAGAGTAAAAAAATAATAGCACTGCCACATGTGGCTGAGTAATCTGGCCATAGAACCATAGAACTATGGATACCTAAAAGATCTTTTAAGTCTCTGTTATCGGCAGACAAGGGAGTGTGATTTGTGAGAGTGAGAGACCCTGCCGAAATGGTATTTTCATAGTGCAAGAGAAGAGAACTCTGACACAGATTTCAGCCACTCCTTTGTGGGTTGATGAGAGTGGTTTGTGCTCATCAGCTACCTACAGTTGGGCACATGATCATGGCTGCCCCATAGTTTGTGTCATGTTAGAGTCATGTGACTTGGATGTCCATCTCAGTGAGCACAATAGACAAGCTGATGAGTGGGGAGTGCTTTCAATGCACGACACGCTCCACTCATCAACTTATCTTATCTGTCATGCTCATGATGACACAGACAAGCCACATGACTCTCGCACACTTCGCTACTACCTGAGGTCAGCCATGTTCAAAATATGTTCAGCTGATTAGCATAGCCAGCACAAGTGAATGTCCTTCCCCTCCCTCCCAGTGCCATTGAAATATAATAATGAGGACCTATGGCCACCACAACTCAACTTCTGACCAGTAGAGTAATGTGGCTCTGAAGACGGGACATCGATGGTATCGAAATGTCAGCCAGATTCGATCAATTCTTGTGGAGTGGAGTGAAAATCGTCGAGCTCCTCTGCCGAATAAAAAACGACCTCAAATTGAACAACCTTCCTCCAAGTTTCTGCCTCCTTCCTTCCACAGAAAAGACAGTCAAGTACCTTTTTTGCGTATCCTTTTTTACCGATTCCTTTTGTGTGACACTCGTTTATGCACCAAAGATATTTCCATGTTAACAGAGTGGATAAATAACTAACTTGACGCAATTTCGATCTCCATTTTCAATTGTTGGGGAGTGACAACAGCAGTCAGCAACGCCTTCTTTAGTTGTCGTTCGCCAACAAGGGTGTGATACCCTCGAAACGTCACGGCTCAACAATTGAAAATGGAGATCAAAATAGCGTCAAGTTAGTTATTTATCCATTCTGTTATTTATGAATTTGTTTGAAGCTCGTGGAAGGCATCTTGATGATAGAAAGGAGTTGCTGTGCTTTGCTTCCACCACAAACCAAGAGAGAAAAGAAAAAGTGAGTTTTGGTTTTGTTTTCTCTCTTGGTTTGTGGTGGAAGCAAAGCACAGCAACTTCTTTCTATCATCTGTTATTTATCCTAGTTATACACATGTGGCGATGATGACGTCATAGCAGCCGTTAACACCTGGCTAGACCAACAACAAGAAACTTTCTTCCAGCAGGGTGTCAATGCCTTAGAAAAAAGATGGCAAAAGTGCATTGAACTCAGAGAAGACTACGTTGAAAAATAACCACCAACCAGCAAGGGAAGTCAATGGGAAACAAGGGTTTCTCAGTAATTATTGAACCACACTCGTATTTCCATGTTTTAAGGGATCTCATATATTTTGTTGTTGGCATGCTTGAATACCATCTGATCTCACAGCCCTATCTTATCAATATGGTGTTTTAACAACATTCTCAACCAGGGATGGGCAAGGTAGGGTACCTTAGAGGGGGGTAAAGAGGTCTACGACGGGGGGGTAGGGCACCGAAAGTGCAGGGGGTCTGGGGGCACAGACCCCCGCTGGGGGGCTGTGCCCCCCAGCAGGGGTCCAGGGGGCAGCGCCCCCGGCAGGGGGTTTGGGGGACAGCGTCCCCCAAAAGCTGAAGCTTTTTTGAAAAATTAGGGGTCCTCAGATGCCACTTTACGACATTTCAGGTCTTTTTTTCCTTATCCTGGAGGGTTTGCAGTCGCAATAGATGGAGCAAGGAAATAACTGTCAGACACGACTTTCTGGATGAGTTTTTTTTCATTTTACCATTTTCTGTAAATCAAAACAGAAAGTACAAAAGAAACAGAATGTAGCTATTGAAGTCCTGGGGTGTGCAGGGCACACACCAGGACTTCGGCCAAGGGTCCCCTCGGAAAAAGGCTAGGGGGTAACATCGGCCTAGGGTCGAGGTTACCCCCCTAGCCTTTTTCCAGCAGGGGAATCAAAACAGGAATTACAAAAGAAACAGAATGTTGCTATTGAAGTCCTTCCTGGTGTGTGCAGGACACACGAGGACTTTGGCCAAAGGTACCCTTGGAAAAAGGATAGGGGGTAACCTGAGCCAAAGGCCGAGGTTACCCCCCCCTGGCCTTTTTCCGGCAGGGGAATCAAAAAGGAAGTAGGTACAAAAGAAACAGAATGTTGCTATTGAAGTCCTTCCTGGTGTGTTCAGGGCACACACCAGGAAGGACTTTGACAGCAACATTCTAAGGTGGGGGGGGGGTAACCTCGGCCAAAGGCAGAGGTTACCCCCCCTAGCCTTTTTCCGGCAGGGGAATCAAAACAGAAAGTACAAAGAAACAATGTTGCTCCTATTGAAGTCCTGGTGTGTGCCCTGCACACACACCAGGACTCTTTTCCCACCTTTTTCCGACGGTACCCTTGGCTTTCGGCCAAGGGTACCGTCGGAAAAAGGCTGGGGGGGGGTAACCTCGGCCGAAGGCCAGGGGGGGTAACCCCCCCCTACCCCCCTATGCTCAACCCTGTTCTCAACTTGATTCTTCAATTGTTCTTTCGCCAATCAATTGCAATGCATTCCAACCTTTTGATTTTTGAATTGGATCATAACAAGAGGGTTTGGAGTGTTCAGTTTCCAGGTGATGTTGGCCCATTGAGAATGTGGCCTCTCTCTCTCTCTGTGGCATGAAAGCACCTGCTCCATTGCATCTGATCAGATCTTGCACTCTGGAAGTGTGTCACGCACGCACAAAGCATCCATTCGGTTTAAAAATGAGTTTAAAAAAAGGGAAAAGCAGAGAGACCACTCTGGAAGGAAAGGCAAAACTTGGAGGAGGGTTGCTTAGCTTGAGATCGCTCTCATCATCCCTTGAGTTTGACACCTCTTCCACTCCCCACATCATTCATGGAATCTGGCGCACATTTGCGAGACATTTCATTGCATAGTGGGTCCAATCCTCAGTTGGTTTGGTTGGAGGATGGGACCCCGATGGGTGGTCTCCCAACGTTGACCACATTCTTCTGTGAAGCGGGGCCCATACAAATTTTACGGATTTTCTCAAAATTTTCGATTTTTATTTTTTGCTGTCAAAATGTCATATCAGATGTGTAAAAGTCGAATTCGAACTCAGATTTTGACAATAACCCTTGGTTTTGACCAAAATTCCAATTCGCTAGGCTTTTCATAAAGCGATCGATTCTAAAAACTCAATTTCAATAGTCTATTTAGGTGCAATTTTGAACTTTCGATTAGTGTTTCTCAGCAAGTTCCAAAGGTAGAGAGATCAAATTTGGTATACTGAATGGAAAAAATGTCCTAAATTGAGTGACAGAGTTGGAATTTCAGATTTATTACCCAGAGCGCCACTGTGACTCTATTTCCAAAATATCTTGTCGCTTGGCCATCGCGAGTGCAAAAGAAACTGCCAAAACACATTGAAGGAGTAAAAATATCAAAATTCCGGCTCTGTCACTGAATTTTTCATGAAATTTTGAGAATTTTTGCATGTTCGCACTTAAAAAAATACCCGCTACTTTTACGGGGCACCGATAGAAAGTTTCGGTTGGATATATTTAAGGGGGGGCCCTGGTCAAAAATTCCATCTCCAGTGTTTATGTACCAATTTGATTCATTTTTGGTACACAGCCATTACCCATTCCTGAGATATTGGGGAAAATGTCATAAGAATGTAGCGCAACTTTGCATGCATGCTGTACGTAAGCCGTAAGACATTTTTAGGTTCTGTTTGCTTCAAAATGCTTACCAAGAGCAAGAAAATTGGCTGTTGGAAGCAGAATGTTTATTTTTGACTGAGAAATATAATTTATTTTGATTTACGCTGGCATTATATAGAAGCGAGAGGTAGTTTTGTTGAAATGCACATGTGAAGTGACTTAGAGCAAAGATATCAAAATTCTGCTTCCAACAGACCAGGTAAAAGAATATAAGTACACAAAATTTCAGTTTCCTGGGTTAAAAAATGACTGAGATATGGCTTTCGATAGGCAAAAAAACATGCTAAACTTATTTAGCGGTAAATTATCACTAAAACTGTATATGCAATTAAAACTCTTCAGGTATATGCCATCACTAAATCGTATATAAAAACAAAATGGTTTGAGATATTCTAATTTGGTTTTCAGTTTTTGAGAGTAGAATCTTCACTCAACGAACATGGATGAAATCTGACAAAACGAAATTTTCGACAAAAAGTGTCATTTTACCAGGGCCTCCCCTTAAATAAATGGCTACCACACCTTAACCTTCAAGTTTGCTGGTGCAAACTTGAATTCTTCCCCAAACAAGAAAAACCATGAATTAAATTCTTTTAACTCCTCTCAGGCAAGCGCTCGTCACAGATTTCAAAACGGTATCACCACTGTTGGCGATTCAAACGTTCGTCGTTTATTTCCGTATGTGAAGTTTTTCCCCAGTGCTTACTGTCGCACCTTCTACCAATCTGGTGGAAAGATTTCGGATATGTTTTCCATAATAATTTTTTGCAAACGACTAATTAATAGTATGTCTTGCAGAAATGTCCATGTTATGCTTCATGTTGGAGTCCATGATTTACGTTTAAAGTCTGTCCCTGCTATTATTCATGATTTCGATATATTGTTGCAAAATATTCACAGCTTAAATAATAGTGGTAAATGCATAAAAGTCTCTGTTTGTGGCTTACCTCTTGTTTACGGCCAGGTTTTGACATTGAAAAAATTGATGCTGTTAATCTTTGCTTGTCACGATGGTGTTTACATAGAAGTGTTAAGTTTGTAGATCTTACTCATGAGCAGAAATTCTGTGTGTCTGTTGATGGTCTCCACTACTCCATTGATGGAGCCCGTTCACTTTCCAATAACTTAATTGCTCATTTTCGTGATTTTTTGTATCTTGTGCGCAGACGGCAGAGCTCTGTTTAGGAGTAAGTCCTGTTGAAAAAGTCTCTCCAATCACTAATGAGGTTTCATCACTTAAATCTAAAGCAGATCATACCTCTTCTTCTTTAGCACAATGTGGTAATCAAGTTAATGAAAATGGAATTACTGCATTTTCTACATGGAAATATTATATTGATTCTGATATTGTTTCTCTGCCAATTCCAAACCAAACTTCTGTTGAAATCTTCTGTGACAAGACAAATGTCAGATTACGCATACTGCAAATGAATGTCAGAGGATTGAGAAGTAAGGTTGTTGCATTGACAAGTCTTTTTGCTATTTTAGAACCAAGTGTTTTAATTTTAACCTAAACCTGGCTAAACCATGAAATTTCCAGTCATGAGGTCTTTCCTTCCAGATATAGGATTTTTCGCAGAGACAGAAATCTGCATGGGGGAGGTGTTGCGATTGGTATTAGGTCTGAAATCCCATCTGAACTTCTAGTTTCTAGGGAAGATCATGAGTTTTTGGCTTGCAAAGTTTTAACTGGAGAAGGATCTACTCAATCTTTGCTTGCTTTGGGTGCCTACAGGCCTCCGAATGCTTCAGGGGATATATTTTCTTCTATGTCTAAGTTCCTGCATAAAAAAGATCTAGGTGTTAATATTGCAAAAAATAGTTATTGCTGGTGATTTTAATCTTCCCCATGTCAATTGGCCATTGCTGTCAGTTCCGTGCAGTATTCCCGATACAGTTGTTTTGAACAAAGCAATTTCGTTTGTGTGTGACTTTCACCTACAGCAGATTGTGAATGCTCCAACGCGAATAACATCAAATGTGTCCAATATTTTAGACCTTTTTATGATTAGGCCTTTGGACATGGTGAAGGAAGTCATTGTTGCAGACGGTGTGAGCGATCATGAGTTAGTTTATGTTGATCTAGTGCTTGCTAATAACACAGTAACAGCTGCTCCTCTTTTTTTGCCAAGATTTCAAAAAGTGAACAAATCATTGGCTGCTGAGGCTCTTGGTAAAGATTTTTCTACATTTCAGACAGAAGCACCCCTATTAAATATTGACCAAATATGGGAGCTGTTCCCTGATATTGTGTTGAGGCATCAAGCTGCAGTTCCATAAGTTGTGAGGAAGACCACTTCGCGTCCTCCCTGGTTCAATAATCAGGGTCCTCTCACCCACAAGGACAACTGACACCTCTTCAAGTATCTTGGATTTGTTTCTTGTGAGACCACGAGAAATTGTTACTAAGGTTGGTGTTGAAGCTGGTCTAAGTGATCATTTCATGGTTTATGTTGACCTTTCACTACATGCCTTGGAGGTATCTGAAGAGATGACGTTTACCCCCCTGTTTAAGAAAGTTTCAAACATTGCTTTTGAGAAGTTGTTGGTGGTTGACTTTGTGGATTTTGACAGGCGTGCTCCTGGATTAGGTTTGGAAAAGGCTTGGGACCCTTTTACTGAAATCATTTTCAAGTTTCTTGCTGCAGTGCCTATTATTCGCAAGAGAAGTGGGTCTCGTCCTGTTTGGTTTACTCGTGAAATTCGTAACTTGGAGCGTAGGTGCAAAAGGAAACTTAAATTGAGAAAACGGTCCAAATTTCATATGGATGAATACACTGGACTTTTAGGCGAACTAAATGCTGCAAAGAATACTGCTCAACGGGATTACATAATGAAGTTAGACATAGATGGTAAAAGAAATAACCACAGGAAATTATGGAATCTGGTTTCCAAAAGTAGAGGGGCTAAGAAACCTGTCCCTGCACTTCTGGATGCCCATGGAAATTATTTACACGGAGATGCTGCAAAAGCTGGCTTGCTGAATGCTCACTTTGGTAACGTTTTCTCTCCTGCCACAACTCCCCATAAGCTTGAGGCTTCTAGATTAGCCTCCGCCGAGTTTGTTGCAAAGTTTGTAACTGTGGAGAAGATCCGAAGTTGGATTGTCAAGATGCCCAATTCAAGTTGTTTGACATCTGATGGGTTTTCTTTCAGGTTCATCAAGTTGTTCCCTGATGTGTTTGCTGGATACTTAGAGGTCATTTTGAAGCTCTCCCTGAGTACTGGTATGCTCCCTTCCAGGTGGAAGATGGCTTATGTCTGTCCGGTACCCAAGAAAGGTGACCCTCAGTTAGTGCAATCATATAGGCCGATTAGCCTAACCAGTGTGTGCTGTCGAATTTTGGAACATCTAGTTTGTGATTATCTAGATTTTGAGCTTGAGGCGAGAAACATTCTTTTTGGAGGCCAGCATGGTTTTAGGCGTGGGTATTCTTGTGCTACTCAACTGGTTGGCTTTTCACAGAGAGTGGCCTTTGCGCTGGACAAAGGTGAGCAGATGGATGCTCTATTTTTGGACTTTGAAAAAGCTTTCGACGTTGTGCCACATGCCTTGTTGGTTGCAAGCTCATTGCGTTAAACCTGGAGCCTATAGTTGTGAATTGGATTTCTGATTTTCTCTTTGGTAGATCCCAACAAGTTCGGATACAAAATGCTGTTTCTCAATCTGTGGTGGTGTCATCTGGTGTTCCCCAAGGAAGTGTCCTGGGTACAAAGCTGTTCTTAATCTTCATAAATGACCTGCCCTTACAACTAAAATGCTGTGTTAATTTATTCGCTGATGATTGTGTATTGTTTCATAAAATTCGATCTCCTGAGGACTGTCTAGTGCTTCAGAAGGACTTGGATAAAGTGATTGAGTGGTGTGGGAATTGGGGTATGCGGCTTAACACAGACAAATGTGCTCTTCTTCGTTTTTCATGTCGAAATCAGCACCACTGCAGTGCTTATAAAGTCAGAGGTGAGGACATTCCTGTGGTTGAATCTGTTACGTACCTTGGCGTGACGTTAACAAGTTAATTGAACTGGAAGACTCACATTGAAAATGTTGTTAAAAAAGCAAACATAGCACTATTCTTTGTTAGAGAATGTTTCATGGTGCTGCCCAGAGCGTTCGCGAGAAAGTATATTTAGCTCTGGTTCGATCGCTATTGGAATATGCGGCGGTGGTTTGGGACCCTTACCAAGCTGCATTGTGTGAGAGATTGGAAAGTGTTCAACGAAAGGCTGCACGGATTGTCACTGGCAGATATGACCCCTTTGATAGTGTGTCTGAGATGATAGGAGATTTGGGTTGGGTGTCCCTGGCTCGACGAAGACATGAGGCACGTTTGGCTTCTCTTTACCAAGCTTTAAATAATGTGGGTGGTTGGTCTGGTCTAAAGGAGTTTCTGTGGCCTCCATGCTATGTGGGGAGAGGAGACCATGATTTCAAGCTTCGAGTGGACAATGTTCATACGGATGTTGGAAAATACTCCTTTGTGGTCAGAACTGTGCAGGAGTGGAATTTGTTAGGGCGAGAGATATTTGGGGAAGGAAAAGATCTTACATTAGATGGTTTTAAACAAAAACTCTGTTTGCGAAAATAGACTTGGATTTTTTCGCAGCACCCTTTTCTTCTCACTGAGTAACCCACCCTCATGCTGATTCGCGCCGGACATAGTCCTTCGAATTAACTATTATTAATAAGAAAATTAGAAACTTGGAACATCAGTGCAAGCGAAGGTTCAAACTGAGAAAACGGTCTGCCATCCACCTGGAATCTTATAAACTGGCGCTTCAAGAATTAAATAATGCCAAGTCTGCCGCACACGATAGCTTCATTTCAGGTTTATGTAGGGAGGGAGCCAAAAATAATTACAAATTGCTGTGGAATTTGGTCAAATCGATGCGAGGTCCATGCAAACCTGTCCACTGCCTTCTTGATGACCAGGTTTACATCAGACACTGCCTTGGACAAAGCAAATTTGTTGAATGTTCACTTTGGTAAGGTGTTTTCCCCATCATCTGCCCCTGTTAAAGGTATCTTATTATCCGGTCTTGAGAAATTTGTGGACAAACTTATGACATTGCCCAAATTGGTGATGTGGATTAAGAGAATGCCGAACAAGAATTGTCTGACTACCGATGGATTTTCCTTCAGGTTCATAAAATTATTTCCGTTTGTTTTTGCAAAATTTCTTCTGGTAATTATGAAAAGGTCACTACTCTCAGGGCAGCTGCCAAATCAATGGAAACATGCCTTTGTTTGCCCAATTCCTAAGAAGGGTGATGCAAAGCTTCCAGCCTCTTACCGTCCGATCAGTCTCACTAGCGGTTGTTGCAGACTTATGGAACATCTGATCAATGACTATCTTTGTGAGTGGCTTCAGAGAAGTAATAATTATTACTCCAGGTATGGATTATTATTATTTGTTGGTAAAGCAAACTGGGCACTATTTTTTGTCAGGCGTGCGTTTTTTAGGGCGAGCAAAATCATCAAAGAAAAAGTTTATTTTGCTCTCGTTCGCTCTCTGCTGGAATATGCATCTGCTGCCTGGGATCCCTATCACCTGGTAGAGGTTGAGAAGCTTGAGAGAGTGCAAAGACGGGCTGCACGTTTCGTTACTGGTTGCTATGCATTTTCTCGTAGTGTGTCCAATTTGTTGACTGCTCTAGGTGGATCGGGGGACTGGGATAGAACGGACTGAGGCAGAAGTGGACTGAGGTAGAATTGGACAAAGGAGGGAGTTTTGGAGGGAATTTTTGCTTGGAGGTGGAAGCTTACACCTGTCCTAACTTAACCTGACCTAACCTAACCTGCAGAAATGAAAAAAATCAGCTTCCAAAAATGCAAAAATTCTGCCTCAGTCCACTTCTGCCTCAGTTCGTTCTGCCCCAGTCACCGGTCCCATCTAGGTTGGGCCTCATTGGCCAAGCGTAGAAAGGCATCTAGGTTGGTGGGTCTTTTTAAGGGGCTAAACAACATTGGTGGTTGGTCAAGTATTAAAGAAAGCTTATTACCCCCTGGTTGTTTAGGTAGACACGATCATGCATTCAAATTGAGATGTGGACCTGTCTGTAAGGATGTTGGAAAGTTTTCCTTTGTTGCTAGAACAGTGCGAGAGTGGAACTCCCTGGATGCAAGAACCTTTGGAAATGGAAGTGATGTCAGTTCAAACACCTTCAGAAGAAATATTCTCTATGGCCCTCTAGATGCCTCATTGTTGCAGGAGCACTGATTCCAAATTTGGTTTAATTTCATTGTGACTTTTTTTTTGTTGATTTGTACGACGAGGCTGTCAAGCCGTATTTCGAGGATGTAATGTATTTGTCCTTCTTAATTTGCGCCGGACTGTGTCTTGGCAAATTAATTGTCAATAATAATAATAATAAGTGGTGCTATCGTTGCCAGCCAGCATGGGTTTAGAAGAGGTTACTCTGGTGAGACACAGCTTGTTAGGTTCTCTCAGTTCGTTTCGGATATTTTAGAAGAGGGTAGCCAGGCTGATGCCATCTTTATCGATTTTGAGAAAGCCTTTGATTTGGTTCCTCATTCTGCTCTAATTGTTAAGCTAAGATCTTTGGGAGTTTTGAAGAAATTGTTAATTGGATGGATCATTGACTTCATCACTGCTCGCACCCAGCAGGTTAGGGTTGGAAATACTTTTTCTGATACTGTTTGTGTTACATCTGGCGTGCCACAGGGGAGTGTTCTTGGTCCAACACTCTTTTCAATATTCATAAATGACCTACCTGTTGATCTCAACTGTCGGACCTTTTTGTTTGCGGATGATTGCGTAATTATTAACGAAATTACGGAGCCATTCCATATTCAGTCCCTCCAAGATGATTTAGGCAGAATTGAAAACTGGTGCACAAATTGGGGCATGTGCCTCAATGTTGCAAAATGTGTTTTGGTGTCCTTTACCACAAAGACAATGCCTCTTCTTGGTTCTTATAGACTTATTAACACTGAATTGGAATATTCTGACAGTGCCACTTATCTTGGAGTCACACTTATGAAGAACCTGTGTTGGGGAAAGCACATTGACAATGTTATGAAAAAGGCAAATTCTGCATTGTTTTTTGAAAAGTGCACCTTTCGTAAGGCAAGCAGAAGTGTTAAGGAAAAGGTCTATTTTGCACTGGTTCGCTCGATTCTGGAGTATTCCTCTATAGTTTGGGACCCATACCGATTGGTGCATGTGGAAAAACTTGAGAGGATACAGCGTAAAGCAGCTCATTTTGTATCTGGGTGCTATGCATTCACAATTAGTGTATCATCCTTGATAACAGAACTTGGATGGAGCTCACTTGCCAAGCGTAGGAAGGTTGCTAGGCTCTTGGGACTTTTTCGAGCTCTGAATAATGTTGGTGGTTGGACTGATATACCGTGGGTAGGTAAATGAGTTTTGCAAGTTAGCCCAGAGCTTGGCCGGCGTTCACCCGATTTCAGTGATTTTTTGGTCACTTGTGACGCCAACCATTTTTTACTAATAGTCCAAAGGGAATCTGAATTAGCCTCTGTGACACTAAGATACAGGAATTTTAAAAAGTTCCGGTTTTTACTGTTCCGAAGAAGCATGGTTGTTCTGAAACAGGGTCGACAATTTCAATTGCTCATTCAGATGTCTCCACAAGAATACGCCACCAAAATACAGGCCATTTTAGTAGTTGTTCATAGGGATCAGTGACCTCTGTTTTCAGCCACCTGTTTGTGGTTTGAACAATCCCAAAGTGGTACAGGGTGTTTCAAAGACAACCCTTGTTATGGAGTGAAAATATCAGCCACGAACGGAACAAAATATCATTGGTGTAATAAAGTGGTGCGACAAACTGAGAGTGCACCTGCTGGCGACTTTGCCTCCAATAAGTGCCTGTTCTGTGGCACAGTTTCAGCAATCCACCCTGATTACAGAAGACTCCAGAAATTTTGGATCAAATGGTGTCTCAGGCAAACTGTCCAAACACAATTGAGCAGAAAGGTAAATAAACAAGTTAGTGCGCAAAGAAAACGTGAAATTATTCAACTCTGGCTATTCAAAATTATCAACAGAGAATAAACAAATGTGATGAAGCTTAATTTTGCTGATGGACAAACTCTTGCAAGGAATTGGCACAGTTTGAATGAATGAAGATGCACATCACCAAACGGTTTTTCCTCATCAACTCCTTCCAAGAATGTGCATTTTTTGGACATGGATTTCGATGCTAGTTGGGGTGGAGTAAGTTGGTATCCTTCATAAACATCATGCACTCACATGACTGGACCAAATTTCGACACACATGACGGGCGTCTTCTCAAACCCCACCAAAATGAGTCCTTGTGGCTCTCAGATTCCTAGGACAATAGTCATTGACGAAGTCCATCATCACATAAAGTGAATAAAATGGGGATACCCTGCAGGGGGAGAAGATTGTTCTTGGCACCTTCCACAAGGTACATGTGAGCATGCACCGCACCACTTTCGACCTTTTCCAAAAATTCGAAAGAGCATGGCAGGGATGCAATTTCTTCGGGTCACATACTTCTCAAAATCAGCCAATTCAGATGACAAAAGTAACTCCTTTCGTATGACCATAGTTTTCCATATACACATATAATATGGCTGAAAATTTGCAAGAATGTTCCGAAAGAACGCATTTCTTGATTTTTGGAAGTTTGCTCAATGTAAATCGATCCTTTTCAATTTTTGGGGCCAACTTGCAAAACTCATTTATCGACCTTCGTAAAGAAACCAACTTACAGAGGTCGCCATGATCACGATTTTATAGTTTGCGCCCTTATAAGGATGTTGGAAAGTTTTAGTTCATTACCAGAACAGTAAGTGACTGGAACTCCTTGGGTACTGAGGTGTTTGGAAATGGGCAAGACATAAGTATCCATTCTTTCAGGAGGAAAATTTTACAAGATTTAGGACTGTCAATTCACAATGGCTAAGCTTGCTCGATTCACATTTTATTTATCTGCCCGTTTCATTGCTTTAATGTAATTCAAATGTCCATTGTCTTGTCAATTTGCACCAGGTTGTTCCTAGGCAAATTAACCTAATAGGTAATAATAATTATAATGAAACCAGGTGAGCTGGGAGGCTGAAATTTTGTATGAACACTTCTGTGATGCTCGCAAACATGCTCACCAAAAATTAACTCGGTTGAAAAATACGGAATTTGAATTTTTATATGGGCCACGCCTTAGAGAGGTAAACTTGTTTTTGTTGTCAAAAAACCAAAACTGTTTTGGGATCCATGATAGGTGGTGAAAATGCAAAAAATCTGGACACTTAACAAAAATAAGTACCTAGTGTGGTTGATCAATTCTTGCAGAAATTACAGCTTCATTTCTGTCCATCCACCTCACACTTCACATGGGAGGGATCAGGGAGTCTGATTGCAGTAGCAAGACAAGTAAGTCTGCAGAGAATTTTTGAAGTTGGGTTTTCCATGGAATGGTGCTTGAATGCAATTTAATTTTCTTCTTCAAAATTTTGACACTTTCCATTGCAATGGGAAGCAATAAAAACAGACAGGCACCATGTCCTAATGCACCTACTTCGTGAAGCAGCTGCTCTATGCAGCACCAAAACCATTTCACTCTGTGAATTTGGCCCTCATTGCCAAGCCGCCATGCAATCTGTACCTACGCACCGACCCTATCTCTTTCCAATTCCAATACCTAATTAATTTCGACAGACATGAAATAAAATTCCCAATTATAGAAAGATGCAGCCAGAACCATGAAGCAGCAAAGAGGCGGAGAGAGGGAGAGGCAGAGGAAGGGGGGAGAGAGAGGATGAACAAAAGCCAAAACCAAAACCAAACCAAACCAACCTTGGTGGTAAGAGTGCCTCCAGCTGTGGTACAATCTCAGCAGGAATAGAAGCTGGAAATTTCACTTCAAACTGAATGATCAGACGACCTTTGTCGAAAGGATTCTTGTAGAGTGGCATTCCTTCGTTCATGATATATTTGATCTCACCATTTTTAATTACTTCACCTGAAAGTGGATGCAGGCGGATGCATGAACAATGCAATGGTTGATTGATTGATTGATAACTTGATAAACATTCCACAACTACTCACAACTGCCACCTGCGATTAAACAGCAAGTGGCATAATTTATCAGGTTGTTCTCTATTCAACCAGGAGCATGGAGTTTGCGCATTCCGTGGACTTGAATCTTGCTCTCCAACTAGTTGTAGCTACTATTTCCTGGCTTACAGTGGGGAGATGATGTCAGATATAAAAGTTGCTAAAGAGCAAATTAATTCATGGTCCTGCCTCACCGCTTTTGAAAATGGCAAGGCAGGGGAAACATCTTCTCCGGAGCAAATTTTATTCCTGACATCATCTCTCCGCCATTACGAAATATGGCATGGTGTTTCAAAATTTGTCCCTGCCCGAACCATTTTGAAGTTGTTAGTTAAGCAAGAAAGTCGAGAGAGTGGGCCATTTTCACTCCTCAAACCATCGATTATCCATATTGCAGTTTTATCATAATCAAAAGCAATCACAAAGATAGGTAGTGAAATCACATCATATCTTAAAACAATAATCATCAGAAGAACATAGGTAGTGCTTGTAGCTGAACCATTTTCTTGTTTCCTTTGCAGAGAAATCAGTTGAAGAGTTCTCCCCTATAAAATTAAGCTTTCTTGGTTCTCATCACATAAATCAAATTAATATGTCTGTGAATTTTTGGAATTCAGTGGAATGGCAATCGACTGGAAATCAAGTTGGTAATCAACCCCACGTATTCGAGTAGTGGAGCTGACTTTTCCAGGATTGCTACCACGGAATATTCCGTTCAGATTGCTGAGATTTACATGTGAGGGCAGACTATTCCCTACTCAAATACGTGGAATTTTTGGGGCTTTGGAAATTCCATGTGACTGTGTGTTCCACACAAGAAAAAAGAAAAAAATAGTGCCGTTCGAATTGCTTCATTCCTGCCTGAGACCGACCAGCTGAACCCATTGACGAGAACCAGCGCTCGTCTGAAGCCCCGACTATCTAGAAAGTCGAAACAGCAGTGTCATGTCTTTCTTTGTGGCACCTCCATTTTCTGTTCAAAAGAAAAACAGAACGACGGCAACAGACTCAATCATGCATTCTTTCCTTCCGAAGACCAAGAGAACACACTGACTGAAACCCTTGGATGAATGAGCTATTTTATGAGATCAAAAACAGAGAGACAAAAATATCCAACCACCAACTAACCAGGAATGGTTGAGATAACCAGCGTTCTGTTATCTAGAGTTTGAATAGTCTTCTGAAGTCCACAGAGTGACTCAACTAAATCGATAGTCATCGACATCAACAGGTCACGACCTTTGTTGATCCGTTTGAATGTTTCGTGTTCCTTCTTTTCGTCAAGAATTATCACAATGTCACCCGGCTCTAAACCTGGTTCCTGATCTCCTTCACCACTGAACACTATCTTCTGATTGTCCATCATACCTTTATCAACATGAACTTCCAATATCTTGCGATCACGAACAGTCTAAGTTAGGTAGGTAGTGGAGCAAAAGAAAAAAATTGCTCAGGTTTTTGTTACATTGTTTTTATTGGCACTTGCAAAGCTCAACTATAGAATGCTAGCTATGTACCTGAACATCAAAATGACAAATATTTTCTCGGTAAGCCGTGCAGTTCTTACCCTCCTCCAGTCCAGAGCTCCGTGGAGCCCACACGGATGCATTACACAAACCACATACAATGCTCATGCAGTGGCACCACGACCAGAGAGCCGCCGTTGGCGCCCAGCCATTCCAGACACAAAGAACATACATGCAGCAGAGTAATAAGTTTTGCAGGAGCAGAGCACCCTATGTGGTGCTCTGGACTTGGCGGCAAATCCACATGCTTGTGTCTGGTCTCTATGAAGTGGAAAGCAGAGCATCACATCTGGCGTCCTGGACTTGGTGACAAAGGAGCTGATTTTAATTGGACTAATGCCCGGTTCTTCCAATCGTGGTTAACTTCGAGTTAACCATTGGTTTGTTAACTACTGGTTAAAAATAACAGAGAGTAAATTTCTGTTTCTGTTCTTTTGGCATTTTCCAACCTTTGGTTAGTAAACCACTGGTTAGGCAAAGGCAATATTTAACCACGGGATAGCAGCTGGCTCCTTCCTTTCCGCAGTCTTCATTAAAATTGCAGCGGTAGAATAACAGCGATGTTTTGGAATGACTTTGCAGGATGACAGCGTAGCTCAGTCGGTAGAGCGCTCGCTTCAGATGCGAGAGGACCCTGGTTCGGTTCTCGGCCGACGAGAAATTTTTCAATTAAATACTCTCTGAATGTTTCGTGTCAGAAACTTAAACATAACACGTTTTTTAAATTTTTAGTTGACTTATTTGTTTCTGATGGGTCCCGCCATTCCGACTTCATGAAAACATGCCAACAGACATGTGTGTCCAAGAAAGAGTCCAAATTCACGAAATTCAGTTTGGAAAAGTTCAGAATCATTGGGCAGGTTTTGCCATTTCTCATCGGTTGACAGGAAAGGTCTAGGTATAATAATTTGATAGGTATCTTTTCCTAGTGCATTTGAAAATGTTCCCAAGGACCCTGCTGTGTTCTACACGATCTCCGAATCGTTTTGACGAGGCCAACCACCGCATTCTGTCGCGAAATATGCAGAGTTAACGTGGAATTTTCAAACATTGTTTTTTTAACACGGATCACAATTTTTGTTGTTTTTGTTTCTGCTCCTTTTTCACAATGGATTCCTTTTTTTGTCTACCAGGCAAGGCATTTACCTAAACGGAGTTGGGGGAAACGGCCGCCAGCGCATAGAGAATTCGGGAAAAATTCAAAGATCACCAAAGTACGATATGCGAAAAGTCGTTTTCTCATTTTCAGTCTTTTGCGACATGGTAGGAAAAGAAAAGCTCATTCGCCGAGAAAATACACCGGGTACGAGAAGCAGCTGGCTTTTTGTTTTCTTTGCTGCCTTTATTTCACTCAGTGCCCAAGTTGAGGGATAATGTGGGGTAATATTGTTTTCCTTACTTTTTGCAAGGGATTCCAAAGGATAGCGCCGAAAGGTTTCACCGTAAGCAAGCATTTTCCCGAATGAGAACCCCCAGCGCTCCATTCCCCATCTTTTTTCTTCAATTTGAGCTCCATTTCACCACAACGAAACAATTTATGAAGCCAGTACACTTGATGTCATATCGCGTTTCCATGGCACAGTTTTTGTTTGGCAACTCTTGAGTTTGACGTTTTTGTTACGATTTCGTGTTGGACAATCAATCTTTGCCTCTAGTTGGATTCCGTTTTCGACGTGTGTTACTTTCCCACTCTGAAAACATTTTTCTTTGTGTTTTGTTTTGAAAATGAAATCATTTCATTCCTGTTCACTTTTTCTCGTAGATACAGGTATACCAGGGGTCCATAGCCTGCTTCCCATTAAAATCGCGAATGATTTGGTGCCAATGGGTATGCATAAATGAACAGCGATTAGTAGAGCACACTGAAAATGGTGACATGGAATTGGCACCGCTAAAACGAAATCAGCAGTTTCAATTATCTTTTGCGATTTCTTTGCCATTTCAGTCAATTGAAAGGCAATTCCAGCAATTATGGATTCACAAATTTCCGCGAAATTTCGAAATTGCCGCGAATTTCGCCAGTTCCCACGAAATGCAGCCTGTTCCAGCCATAATATGCGTAACCGCTGCGCTTTTCCCTTTTTCAAGGAGCGCAATTCCCTGCTGCAGACCTGCAGGTGCCAAGCGTGCGCAACACCTAGCAGCGGACAATCGTTGGAACTTGGAGGTTCAGCCACTGCGTTCGAGCCACTGCACCTGAGCACATATAATTTCTTATCCCTTCAGTGGAACTCCCTGGCCTCACTCAGAAAAATCTCAAGACTGGGAGGTTTATTTCTCGGACTAAACAATGTTGGTGGTTGGTCAAATATAAAAGAGTTTTTAGCTCCTGCTAGCTACTTTGGTAGGCATGACCACGATTTTAAACTCCGAGCACAGAGCTCCCACAAGGATGTTGGAAAATATTCTTTTGTCACTAGAACCGTCAATGAATGGAATCTGCTACATCCTAGTGTCTTTGGAAATGGTGAGGAAATAAGTGTGGCTACCTTTAAAAGCAATGTAGGGTCATGGTTGGCCGAACAACATGGAATATTATGACCTTTTTTACTATTTCGACATGTTTTTGTTATACAACTAGTTGATGTCATCCGAGTGCATTCATTCTTTGTTTATTCATGCTATCCCTCATTGCTGATTTGCGCCGTCCCTCATTGCTGATTTGCGCCGCCTTGCCTAAGCATTAAATTAAATTTTTTTCAACAACAAAAACCTCTTGTCCCTACTTCCACTGACTTTTAACTATACACCTTGTAAGGCAAAGCCCTTGTATTTGAATACTTTTGAATAAAATGTACAAGACATTTGAATAAAATGTCTTGTATTTGCACAAGGCAGACAGACAAAAAACAAGGAGTGGATAAAAAAATGCAAACTGATGCTCAAAATGCAAATTTAGATTGCCTTTCCAGATGAAATACATGTGGCGCCATGTACACTTTTTATTCTAATTTGCACATAGACATGTGGCGCCATCTGCATGTTCCATTCTAAGGTGTATATTGAAACGTTTGACAGGTTCTAGGCTTTTTTTTCCACCGCCAAATCACGAAATTTTCTGGCTTTTGAGCAAAATTTTCAAAGAATTGTCACCATTTTTTGCATGCTCTAGTGATTACCGTGGATTTATAGACAATTTACGTTTGTCGCACCATCTTAACCCGCCGAAATCGGAGGGTTAACTTCAACCATGGTTATCTCAATTTAACCCGTGGTTAACGACAAAAAACAAGTCAAAAAATGCAAAAGATAACCACTGGTTAAGGACTTAACCGGTGGTTAACTTAACTACGGCAGAGAGATAACCTCTGGTTAGCAAGCAAAAGAACAAAACGAATAGTTAACCCTTGGTTAAGTTGAAGTTACCCACTGGTTGTTAACCACGGTTGGAAGAACCGGGCATTAAAGAGGTTAACCTAACCTAACCTAGACTAACCCAACTAGGGACACTTCTAAAAAGGTCGTGATATTCTTCCATTCAAGTCTATGGGAAGGGGCAGGGGGTCAAAATACTAACTTCCGTATTGCTTAATCGATTTCATTCAAATTGGTACACACTTATGACCCAGAATAAGTGCCTCCATGCACAACAATAACTCTTCTTCGTTTTTCTGATCCCCTACCCACTCCCACATTAAGCTTCAATTGGGCGGGTCATTCAGGTTTGAGGAAGAACAGGTAGGTCTGGGACTGTTACTGGATCGTTAGGACTGTAACAGTCTCCTAAACTTAGGACTGTTTCTGGATCGTTAATTCGAATTCAAGCATGCAATTTATAATTCCACCCAAGACGTGACTTGCTCGAGATAAACAATCACCGAAACTGCATTCAGTTAACGTAGACAGAAGACGTCCCTGGCAGCAGGACGAAGAGCAACGTATGGCGCTTCACGTTCACCTTCGTTTTCTACGAAAGCCACAAGATGGCCACCGGGACATTTGGTGGTCCTGGAGGCTCAAATCCCTCTCTATGCGGTCCACCAATGTGTTAACCAAAAATTAAACCCGGCCAGGTTTAAGGGAGGGTATTGTACGGTTACGTACAAGGTTGACCTGGCATTTTCATGTTCACCACAGTACTTTTCCGGCGACAAATTGGCAGCCATTATTCAGAGCAAATTTGCAGGGCTTCCTGTCAATTTGGCGTTAGCCAAATCTTCACCTCAGTTGTCGGGCAAGTTTATGCAGACTTAGCAACACCATAAGACGGCACTTTCATTTAAAAGGCAAAAATATACGAATAAGATTTGTGGCGTGTGCCGCCGGAAAAGGTCTTCTACGTGGCATCTTTCCAGAGCAGCAACAGCCAGCAGGCGGCTTAATTTCACCCTCCCCTCTTCATGTGCATGCTGACGTGTATCACTTTCAGTTGTCAGAGAATTGGTTGCCTTCAGTTTTTGGGTAATTTTCCATGCACCGCTTTTGCATAAAAGGTTCACCCCGAATTATGTGAGGGTTCACTTCAATTGTGCTCAACAATTCATTCGATAAGCTCCTCATTCTGGCCAACAAATTCACTCTCGCTCGCTTCAAGTGTTTGCTTGAATAATCTGTGAATCAGACCGCATCAAGTCAGAGTCTCCAGTTTTCATCTGTTTCCAGTCACTTGTCGTCAATCATCTCTGTTCATCTGTTTTCATCATAGTTTGGCGGTTAGTTAGATTAGTTCTTCTGATAAGTTTTAATGGCAGCAAGTAGTGTCATTTCTGTAGAAAGAGCGTCTGTCCTAAGAGATGCAATAAACACTAATTTACTTTAGTTTAAAAATGATAACCACTCGTGTCCGACTCTTCAATTATCTGTGCAAATTTATCAGTGTGACATTTTAAGTTTCGACATAGCGAATCTCAATGGCAGTGAACCCAATGGTCCGTTGGTAAACGAACTCGTGATACGCTGGTATTTCCCCTTTCCTTTCCAGAGTGCTGTTCAGTGGTTTTATGTCCAGAGTGCTTTATTTAGTGTTTGTGGGTTCGGCCAAATATGGGTGCATCAGCTAACAGCAATTCTCTTCTTCTCCTTGCTCTTCTTCAGATGTCGTAGCAGGATCCGCAGGTGCTGGTGCTGCAAGCAATAGGTATTCACTAAAAATTTGCACTCACATCTCATAGCCCGTTCAGCTATGACAAAATAACAACTGTTCGTGTCGCGACTTTTCTCTCATTCCACAACAAATAAAGAGTTCCCATTGATTAGCCAAATTTAATTCGAATTTGGAGATGATTATAATCTTGCATGTTTCTTGTCAAGTTGGCCCTTTCTTCACTTCCATTTTGCTAGAAAAAGAGAGCAGAGCCTAGGGACTAATGAGCAGCTACTTGTTCAGAGCAACGCCAACAATGAGGTCAAAAGAAAGAGTCAATGGATTCAACTTAAGCACCTTAAGGCCTGCCACCATATTTACATATTTCTATACTCGCATGATGCCCTCTCCAGTCCTTGCAAATGAGTGTTATGTTCCAGTGTCACTTTCCCTGAAGGCCTACCTATGCCAGCCAACTTCATGAAAAGCAGCCACATGCCGACAAACGTTTTGCACAATTTAATCTTCTTTCATCACATTGGGTTTCTTTCATGTCATTTCCAAATGAAGAATTGACTGAAACAACGACTGTGAAAAAATTCCAAGGCATCAGCAACAGCAACCAGGGAAGTGTAAACCCTCAAACCCGGAAATACAAATTCTGATTTCAGCATATTTTACCACAATTTTCGGAAACCTGTAACTTCGCTCCTGCCGGAATTGGAAGGACATTCCAAAAACGGAACAAATCAGAATGCACGAATTACGCACCTGACTCAGAATTTTATTTCCGTGCCACAAGAGGTCATTACCTATTTATCGTTTTACAACAATTTAAAACACTTTTGTGCAAAAAAACCATCCAGCCGTTATTCCCACAAAATGCTTCAAACAGCATCAAAATCGAGCAAAAAGTTGTCAATAACTGGAAATTTCAATGAGATGTCATTTTGGAAGCACTGAGTTAATTTGATGATACCATCATCTGATAAATAGTGATGATATCCACTTCACGAAAATGCCATTTTCAGCTGATGCCAAACATCCGGTCTAAGTGAAAAGGTGCACATCTGCTGCCGAAAATGAGAAAAAACTGCAAAAATTCAAAAATAACCAAATTCAAAACGGTAGCACCCGGTAGCACCTATTTTGGCGCAACAATCTCCTGCTTGTTCGGAGTTCATCCCTCTTTCCAATAAAATAAACTTCAGCTGATGCTAAATGTCCGATATGGGCGATATGCGGCAAAAAACCAATTTAATTCAGTAGGTAGGAGCATGGGAAATGTTCTCATACGGTCTACGGACATTGGTGTTTAGTAACTGTGTAGGTACGAAGCACGGCAATCAAATTTTCAGTGACGTTTTTTTGTGCATATGCAGTGCACATCAGTCAGGCTTGACAGGTTAAAAAAGAATCCAAGCAAATTCAGTGTCGTTTGGTTGGGGAATTTAACACCCAAAGCAGAAACGTAATTGGTGGCAACCATTGACAAATGACCACCCTACCCTTGTCCACTGCCACCAAACCAACCTTTTTGCCATTACAATGCTTGCACCTGTCTCTTGGATTGATCAGTTCTCCTTCTCCGTGACACTCGGAGCACATCGACTGAACTTGTTGAACAAAACCAGGTCCCAGCGACTGGACTCTGATTTGAACACCAGTGCCTTTGCAAGACATGCATTTCTCAACAGCTCCCTTTCGACCTCCTCGTCCTGTGATCGGTGGTTGGTGGGGAAGGGTGAGACAAAAAAAAATTAGGCAATGAGAGACAATGCTATCATTCTAGTGAACAAATCCTTCCATCATAATCAATTTACCTTTCCCTTGCCAGCTGAAAGCCTGCTGAAAATGTTATGAAAATGTTATTGCACACGAGGTGTTTGGAAATGTTTCAGCCTTTGCAGAGAAATTTTTATTTTAGAGGCATTCCCTTCCAGCCATATCAAAATTTGGTTTATTCTGAGATGTTGGGATGATTTTCTTGTCATGATGAAAATTATTATTAAAATAATCGACACATGAAATTGATTTACCAGAGGCAGTCAAATTGAGCGAATTGCTCAAAGACAAAAGGCCTGTTCACCGGAAAACGTGCGATTCATTCATCTGGGTCGCCTGGTCATTGTTTCCGCAGCATGGATGTGTAAACTCCATAAATCCATTTTTACACACCCAAACAGTGGAAACCAAGACCAGGTGACCCAGATGAATGAATCACGAGTTTTCCGAATGAATCACACGTTTTCCGGTGAACACGCCTTTTGCCTTTAGAACAATTTGCTCAATTTGACTGCCCCTGGTATATCCATTTCATGTGTCGATTATTTAAACTAAGAACTAAGCACATGGGGCCTTAGTCCAAAAAACTGGGATTACCCGGCGCAACACGAATGTGCCATCCACTTCACCACAACAGACAGACGCCAGGAGAGCCAGAGGCAGAGCAGTGAGTGAGTTGACAGAGAATCCCACCAGTGGGAGTGTCATGGCAGCAAACTGCAGATTTGAAATGACAACATTCATCAGAGCATTCTGAGCACCAAGTTCCATTTTTTTTTAAAATTAATTGTGCTCCCCTGGCGTTTCGTCTGGGTCCCACATAATTTTTGCCCTCCATCCCAAAAATAATTCCTGGCAACAGCCCTGGAGGCACCAACACTCCCAGTGCCCATAGACGCCGCACATCCGAATCCGGCCCTGCAGCAGCTTGTAAAACTTGCAAAGATCCCTTTTTCGAAAAAAATCGAAGCTGTCCATGGCAGAATGCAATCGGTACACTCAAACCCGCCTTGGCCCACTTGGGTGAGTATGGCTCTGCTGATGACTGAATGCTGGCTTTGCAAGAACCAAACAAAGCACTGCCAAACTTGGCACTGCGGAAGGAAGAGCCTTGGACACTGATGAAGAAAGAAAGGGCCTTGGAAGACCAGGATCAGACGCAAAACGGCCCAAAAGCAACGCAAAACAACCGACCAAACACACACACGCGCCCGAATAAAAAACCACTTTTGAAGAATGGAATTGCACTTCTCGTCCTTTTTCCAGAGCTGCTTCTTTCTTTCCTCGGAACGACCGACTGATTGACTGTCACTTCAGAGATTGCTTTCACTGACTGACGCTTCTGCACCAGCTGACCAGCCAACTTTTTCTCCAAATGCACTTTTTGCTCGTGGCATAAGGACCATGAATACCGAGCGTGGGCGCAGGGGAACAAAAGCAGGTAACACTTCCTTATACCCGGCCACCACCGCCTCCATCTCCTCTGCCGCCTCACAACAGGCCGCCTCCACTGCATCCCGAAAGGCTACCTCCTGATAGGCTGCCTCTGCACCGTGCAGGCCACCTACCCCGGGAAGCGGCGGAAGCAGCCTATATCGGTAGGCGGCAGCGTTAAACAGAATTTCATGATCTTAAAGGTTTTCTTTATAGTTTTTCTGATGTCTTTTTTTTCTTTGTTTCTGTCATAACAATCGTCAGATATGCTTGTCACTGATCAGTAATGCCAGTTATTTGCAGATGATAAATTGTCCTAATATCCGCCATAAGTTTAGCGAAGGGGTCAATTCCTTCCACTTTGGTTTGTGCCGCCATGCCGACTTTTCCCCTCGTCAAGTGTTTTTTCAAATCCATCCAAGTGCGTTCTGTGCGCTGGATATTCGCCAATATTATTTAAGGGTCTGAAATTCTCAGTCGAAGTTCTGACTGTCATTCACAGTCACGTGATATAGTACCCAGCACGATCTAAGCCGTTATCTGCAGCCCAACAATCCGCCATAATGACAGTGCTTGATGGTTCGATATTTTAATTTACATGAATGATTGGCCAAAGATCATCCCTAATGCTTTTTGTGTCGGGACACTGAACAATCGCATTGCTACACTTCCAGAAAAAAAAACAAAAACAAAGAAAGCAGGCGGCTGAGTTGGAGGCGGCATATCAGGAGGCAGCGGAGGCGACCTTTCGGGATGCGGCGGAGGTGGCCTGTTGTGAGGCGGCGGAGGAGATGGAGGCGGAGGTGGCCGGGTGTGAGAAAGTGTTACCCAAAAACGGGAGTTCTCTCATTCGTCATTCCAGCTGTGCAGACAAAATTTTTCAGAAAATTTTGCAGGGTTGTGACGGCAAAGAAACAAAACAAACAGGGGAAGAGAAACCCAGCGGGATTTGATGGGTGCGAAACCCCTGATGGTGGTGAGACTGTGCCTCCCAGGTTGCGCACTTTAACATTGCTTACCTCGGAGGCAAAGTTACCTGTCAACTGGATCTCGCCGCTGTGATATGAATCATAGGCATCTTTGTAGGAAATATAAAACAAAATGCGAAAAATGTGACCATTGTTATGTTCCTGGTTCCACATGCGGAAGCAAATGGGGAAGTCACACATGCAATCAAAACAATGAAACTTTGCAAAAACACAAATGTTTCTTCTCCCTGTGAACCTTTGTTGTGCTGTGGCATTTTTTCACTTGGATAGCGGAGGCAACAGATACGAGTAAAGGGAAAAACCATGCCTGTGGAATCATTTATATTTTTGTACCTGTACCTACTCTGCATTTTCCCATTTAACTTGCCTCCAAAACTTTTTCTTTCTTTTTTTCTCTTGTGCACTTGGTAGAAATGAAAGTGCCAGATTTCCACAGACCTTTGGAACTGTCCGATTTTGACCTCGGTATTGGTGCATAAAGCCACCACAGCCACTAATACACCAAAGCTGCGATGTCAAGAGCTGCAGCTCCAGTGGTGTTCCATTCCATGGAGTCCAGGGCAGGGGTTTTGGGCAGGGCTTAAAAGTTTTCACCCTTCCATTTTCGATTCACCCTTACTGCTCTTCTCTCTCGTGGAAGACTGCAGGCTCGGGCGGAGGTGCAGAACCGGGACCAGGCTGGGAAAACTTGTGTGTCGTGAGTTGGTCCATGTTGCCCCTGTTGCTGTCGAAGATAAGTTTTCGTTCAAAATCGTTCGAAAAACGCTTGGGATAACGCAAAAATAAAAATGTGAACAGCATTTGAACAGCTCGCATTGAAAAATTCAGCAGGCTGCCAAAAAACAGTCACCACTCACCCGCCTGGCTGCTTGCTGGTGACCAGTTGTGGTGGTGGGGTTTCCGTGTAATGTGTCTGGGAGTCTGCTTTGGTGTCAACTGGGACTCAACTTGGGTGTCTGGGAGTCTGCCAGCATCATCAAGCGAAGGTGGCAAATTTCTGGGGTGCATGCGCCCCTTGCAGTGGTTGTTTTGTTTTGCGGCTCCTAAGGGCCACCTCAGTCGAAGGAGACAGTCGTTGCCGTGTGGGGGTGGGGATTGAGCAATAAGTGGGCTAGGCAAGCAACCCAGAGCAGATTGCAGAAAGTCCGAGGTGCTGAGAGGTGCCTGGCAAGAGGTGCTGAGATAGCCTATGTCGTTTGAATGACGGATCTCTTCCCTCCTCCGGACTGGGAAGTTGGCTCTTCCATGGTATGCAATCTGTCCGAAAACATCAGCACCACACTCCGGCCACCAGCTCCAGTTCTCGGCCGTTTGTGCAGGCAGAGATGCAGGGCACAGACGCAGTTGTGAAATGCCATTCCAACTGGGATTTTCTCTCAATGGCGCCTCCGCCAACCTGGGCACTGAAAAATTCAGCAGGCTTCCTTTTCAAATTTGCGAAAGAAAAACAAATTTTTCATTTCTCCACACTCTAGCCCAAGGTAAATTGACGTCTTTTTTTACCTTGTCCAGCCCTCCTGCTGTCCAACTGCTCTCCCCTTCCATTGCCACTGCGTCGGGCGTCCGTGAAATTGACACTCCGAATGCTTGGGCCAGGCCAGTTGATAAAACCATCGGTTCGTATTTTGAATGGGCTCATTGGGCTTGGCATTTTTTCGTTGATTATTTTCTTGGGTTATGTCGTTTATAAGGGGGGACACAATTGCACGGCAACAGGGAAACATTTTCAGAAAAAAGCTCTACTCAGCCGTGCAATAGTGTCCCCCCTAGGCTCCTGCAGACGGTACAGGCTGTGCTTTTTCTCTGTCATGCAATTGTGTACTCCTCAAGCGGTTTTCTTTTGCTTGCGGGCTGAGCAAATCATGGGGTTTAGTCGCTTAATAAGAGATAACGCAGGGAGATCAGGTCAGGTTAGGTCAGATTGAATTAGAATAGGTCCAGGTTGTTTTAAGTAAAGGTACGCTGCACAGAGAACCCCAACCTGACCTAACCTAACGACCTAACCGAACCTAACCCAACTTAACTTACCTATGCAAAACGCCTCACCTATCCCAACCGACTACCCACCCTCCAGAGAAATAAGGCACACCCTGTGCCGTATGCTGGTGCCAAAGGGGGGGGGGCACAATTGCACGGCTAATGGTACAGCTTTTTTCTGAAAATGTTTCCCTGTTGCCGTGCAATTGTGTCCCCCCGTATAAATGACTCAACCCATTTTTTTCGTTCCGGGCCAACCCCTTGACCCCTGAGGTCACCCCATTTTTTCCAAATGATTGGGCCAGGTCAGTTGATTATGCCATCAGTTCCTATTTGAACTGGGTTTGTCATTTTTATATGATTATTTTTTTCGTTTCGGGCCAACCCCTTGACCCCCCAAGGTCACCCCATGATTGGGCCAGGTCAGTTGATTATGCCATCCGTTCGTACTTTGAATGGGGTCATTGGTCTTGGCATTTTTTTCACCTAGGCTCAACACCTTGTCCCATAAATTTTCTCTCAATGGTGCCTCCGCCAACCTGGGCACTGAAAGATTCAGCAGGCTTCCTTGTCTAATTTGCGAAAGAAAGTCAAATTTTTCATTTCTCCATACTCCAGCCCTCCTGCTATCCGACCAACTGCTCTCCTCCCTCCATTGCCATCTGCGTCCGTGAATTTGACACCCCGAATGCTTGGACCAGGCCAGTTGATTTGATTGTGCCATCAGTTCCTATTTTGAATGGGCTTGGCATTTTTTCGTTGATTATTTTTTTCATTTCGGGCCAATCCCTTGACCCCTAAAGTCACCCCATGATTGGGCCAGGTCAGTTGATTATGCCATCGGTTCATACTTTGAATGGGGTCATTGGGCATTTTTTATTTGCCTGGGCCCAACTCCTTGTCCCCGAAAGCAACCCCGTTGTCCTTGGGGTGCCAGTGTGACTTGTTTTTTTACCCAAAGCTATCTGAACCTGACCTAACAACCCTGTCCCCTCTCGGGAAAAAACGATGCTCGCTGGGGGCCCCGGCCTGCCATCCAAAGTCGCGGCAGAGTTTGAAAACTGGCTTCCCCGGGAGGTTTTTCGTTTCGGGCCAACCCCTTGACCCCCTAAGGTCACCCCATGATTGGGCCAGGTCAGTTGATTATGTCATCGGTTCGTGCTTTGAATGACGTAATTGGGCTTGGCATTTTTTTCGCTTGGGCTCAACCCCTTGTCTTGTCAATTTGTTTTTCTTCAGTCTGCAACATCCAAGCATGTTCAAATCGCCTCTGCTGGCTTCCTTTCATGCAGGGGATCTGCGTGGCATCCGTTTCTCTTACCCCGTCCTCCATCTGGACTTTCTCCCGGCGGGCAAAAGCATGGCGGAAGAGCTCGCTCATTGACATTGCAAAGTAGTTGATTTTTTTGTTGTTTATCGGAAAGTTTCCATCAGATTTTGATGGTTTTGGGCTCTGATGACTCGGGACGAAATGCAGTTTTTTGATGCAAAATCAAATTTCAAAATGTTTTGTAACTTGCGTGCAATCACGCTGGAAAGAGGACCGTTGCATGGAAAAAGTGAAAAATTCTCCATTCGCTTTCGATGGGGTTCGGCTAATATCTCGAAAACAAAAGCAGATAGTTATATGCCCTCGCAGACTTTATTTTAGATCATGAACTAAGCTTTATACTGGTACCAAATACTTTGGGATGCGCCTAGCGGTTCAAAAATAATCAAGTCTGGAACGCATATCTGAAGCGGAAAGACGCGTATTCTCTGCGCTTGGTGGTCTGCGCTGCAGAGCCAAGCAGACTCTCTGCCCTGAGAACCCAGCAGAGAAAGCGGGATGCCAGGCCGCGGCGCTTCTTCATTGCGATCCAGTTTGAATGGAGATCACTGGCAACATCACGTGCACTGGCAAACTTCTGGGGTGCATCCTCACCTCACAGTTGTTGTTTGCTTTTTGCGCAACTGGGACGCAACAAACCAGCTGGAGGTGGCAGTCGGTGGGGTTGGGCAAGCGGCCACATTGTGCAGGCAGGCAAGCATAAGTCTGTCATGGCATGTTGCATGACAGAATCCCTTCTCCCTGCGGATGTGATTTTCAATGAGCCAGCTTCTCTTCTCCCGTCTCCACGTGTGTGAAGTCCAAGATGCAGTCAAGTCTTGTGGAACAGTGAAAATGATGACAAAGTTGCATGACAGACCCTTCCCCCTCCGGACGTGATTATAATGCTGACATCGAGCATGACTTATCCTTTGCGTTGATTTAGACGGTGAAGATGCTTTTCGTGGCTGCTTTGTGTCCACGCAATCGTGATGGGGGTCTACCGATTATACCTAAAGTAGATAGTTTTCATCGTGTCAACCTGAAAACATCCGAACATCTCAAAATAAACCAAATTTTGATATGACTGGGGGGAAATTCCTCTATAATAAAGATTTACATGCAAAGGCTTAAACATTTGCAATGCCCCTCGTATTTCTAACTCCCACCACACCATCTGAAGTGGCACACGATGCACTGAAATTCTAAACCAAATTAAATTAGACCTACAGATAGGCCTCGACGAAAAATTCGATAAAGTTTTGTCATGAAACCATGTGACCAACTGCATGAAAACCTGTGACACATTCGGCCGTATGCACCAAAACCACTAACCCTAACCCTATCCCTAAGCTTGATAAAAATTCAATTCCACATTCAGATGCACCTTTCTCAACGATGGAAAAGGAATACATATTGTTGTGCATAGAAATCAAATTTTCCAACACAGTTCTTTGTGTGGAAACATGAAATTTTTATGCATAGAATTCTGTTGGAAAATGTGATTTCTTGCACAACAGTATTCCTTTTCCACCGTTGAGAAAGGTGCATCTGAATGTGGAATTGACTTTTTTCAAGCTTAGGGTTAGCGTTAGTGGCTTTGGTGCATACGGCCGATTGTGTTTTGAACAAACAAAACCTGTGCGTTGTTTTCATTCAAGTTTACGAAGGGTGTAACGGAATGGTTCAGCGTTTGTGATGAACTTTTTTCAAAACATTTTTGCCTATGTTGGAAAGAAGTTGCTGAGCTTTGCTTCCACCACAAACCAAGGGAGGAACAAAAACTCACTATGCGGATCGATTTCGTTGTCTCATTAACAGCATCCTCATCGCAACTGACGCCGGTTCTCCGAGTTGGCGTCGTCTGCTACACCTGAAAAATCGGCAATGATCTCGGCTGGCAACTGAAAGTCCAGCCAGTTTCAGGTGTAGCAGACGACACCAACTCGGAGAACCGGCGTCAGTTGCGTTGAGGATGCTGTCAATGAGACAGCGAAATCGATCCGCATAGTGAGTTTTTGTTTTTTGTTCCTCCCTTGGTTTGTGGCGGAAGCAAAGCACAGCAACTTCTTTCCAACATCAAGATGCCTTCCACGAGCTTCAAACAAATTCATTTTTGCCTATGGGCATCAAAATTGCATCAGTTCCATGAATTTTGGCCAATTCAAGTCAGGTAATTTGATGCAGATTATTGGAATAGATGTGGGTTGGTTCCTCGCAATGGCAGTAAAATGAGCAATTTGCAAATTTTCTTTGCATGTGTTTTTCTAATATCAGTTTTGAATGTCCATTCATTGGCAACAAACACTGAAGCATGTGATGTGGTGGCCCACTTGTTTGTTAAATTTTATTGTTGTTTGAAATGGTTGCCTGGAAATTGAAAAAGCAGTCACACACAATTATTGACGATTAGGAATGTCGTGAAAACGTGTGGTGCAGAACCTCTCATCATTTGGTGTTTGAAGTGAATTTTAAAAAGTACCTAGGGCCTGCCCATCTGAAAAATATTTTAATTCGGAGAAGAAAAAAATATGCACTCAATTTGGCTAACCTTCACATTTTGGACAAATGACATTCTTTTCAAGTGCCAACTTCCTGACTGATCCATTATAAAGGTCTTCCAAAGAAACGGTAAGCTGATGAAGTACATCTTTCACTTTGTTTGGTCTTCTCCTTCCCCCTCCCATCCCACCAAACATCCCACCGCCACCACCACCTCCAAAGAACATGTCAAAAATGTCGAATGGTGATGAGAAGTTGGAAGAATGGCCACCTTCTTTCAGTGCCTGTTCTCCACCAGCATCGTAGAGCTTTCTTTTCTCTGAATTTGAAAGTACCTCGTAGGCTTGAGAAATCTGCTTAAACTGAAAAAAAAAAAAACAGAAAAGAGATGGATAGGTTACATACAGCATAAGGCAAAAGGATATTAAAATTCTTCATTCCTTTTTGTTGAGCCAAACTATACCAAATCATACTTGGCATGGTCTTTTTCATCATTGGTACTATTGAGCTGAATGACTGTGTGCTCAGAACAGGAGAATTGGCCAGGTCGCTCCTGTTCCTCGAAATATGGCCATTTTTAGGGTTTGGGGCCCAGAAAATCAAAATTGGGGGGTCGGAGCAATTTTTAACTCAATATTTTGATTTGTGTTGCCATGAGTAATCTCTCTTGAAATGTGTCCAAATTTTTAGGAACACATGTAGGTATGTTTGTTTAAAATAAAATTGATTTTGCTGAATAATTCCGTGGGTATTTGATGCAAAAATATGCTTGCTGGCTGTAGTACATAAAAGCTACATTCTGAGGCCTTTAAAATAAAAACAAAAAAAAATATTGCAAAATTTGAAACTGAACAAAAATTGGGTTGCTGCTGAAATAAATTTGGGCTCAAAAGAAAAATTCCCACTTTTTGACGAGCATTATTGTTAGACACCTTGTACGTATTTTATGGTAGAGGTGTTCTGACTGAACCAGGGGTCAACTGGGCCTGTCTGCCGTTTGGTGAATGCAGGAATGGTTGGGATGGAGCATCGAAAGTGATAAATCCGTGAGGAATGGGGCCACATGAGGCACCACCCATTTCCCACCCCACACTGCCTTTCGACGTTGCACTTGCGCCCAGTGGTTGGAACTGTTGCTGATAGGTAGGCAGGTTGTTAGATACCCCATGTTTTCGTTTTTGATCACTAAATCAAATAGGTAGAGCAGTTTGATGCTTCATTGCCTTTGAACGAAGTTGAAAAATTGCAATCTTAATTTCTTGGCATGTACCAACTTGGTGACCCAGAACATATCTCTCGATTTCAAACCTTCCCTTGGAAAAAAATTGACAACCAGGTGAACCAGTCAAGCACTCATGTCCTTTGGCAACCAATCATAAACTTCCAGAAAATGTCCAAAAACACATTTAAATAAATCCAGCAGAAGCAGAGCCAAAAGTAGCCAAAGTAGGTATGGCCTAGGTATGCTAGGTACCAGTTAAAAATTATTATTCTCGCAGTGCTGTGCTCAAAAACTTCGGTAGGTACCTATAACAGCACAACTTTCGGTACCTAACAAAAATGTTGAACATTTCTGTTCCTGAAAGTTCCAATTTTAAAAATTAAAAAAAAAAATTGAACACCTAGGTGATAGATGTACCTATAAGGGTTATCTGCACAAAATGTAAGTAGTCCGTCCGACCTGCCGAAATGCTGGAGCGTCTCACCCGGAAGCCTCCTCCAAATCTAGCTGGGTGAGGGTGACTGATGAGTGCCCCAGTGAGGCGAGGTTAGTTTAACATCTTATTTTGACCACTTACAGCAGATGACGTAAAGTTGTCTATCTTTTTGGAACACCGAGGAACCTACTGAACGAATTGGGCCAGCACAGACCAAAGAAATCCAGAAAGTGGGTTGGTTGGTTGGTTGGTTGGTACATAGCTTTCTTGGTTCAAAAATCGTAACAAAACAACATGCATAATTATCGTCAACGATAGCCAGTGCAGCCTGACAGCAACAGGTAGGTATCTAACATATAGGTAATCTAACCTTCTCTCCTTCATTTGGATTTTTGTCTGGATGATATTTCAAGGCCAGTTTCCTGTAGGCCCTTTTCAAATCTTCGCCAGAACAATTTGGTTTCACTCCTAGGAGGTCATAATATGTAGTCTCCTTTACCATCTTTTGTTAAACTCCTTGGTAATGACAATTAATAACAGAGATGTCGGTACCTGCTACAATAGTGGCCTAGCTAGGTTGTTGCAAATATTCTATTGAAATTATTGCTGCACCCTAATTTTAAGGTCACACTACAAATTTGAAAACGTTACAAAAAATAAACATGTAGAAAGTGATTTGCAGACATTCACATCTGGGATCTTATTCAGGGATCCATCCAAGGCTATTTCCAAAATTGCTGACAAACCCCCCCCCCCCCCCCCGAAGGTGAACGCACCTCAATTCAAGGCTGTTGTGAATGGACCTGCCAACTCTTGTCCAGAGGCAGGAAAGAAAAAGTGGCGGCAACGAAAGAAGGGGAAATCTGGTTAAAAAAAATCGGATGCCGTGATACAACCACGGACCAGTTCAAGCGACCAAACACCTCCGAATGGAGCATCCACGATGCGCAGAAAAAGAAGCGAAAGTGGAAGAAACGCAACACGCAAGTCCAGGAAATTCTTCCGCTGATGTGGAGAAGGCTGCTGTGATAAAAAAAGTCAGCCTTGGGTTTCCCAGGCAAAGAAGTCACTGGGGCAAAGAAAGCAAAGCTGAATAAGGGGGGGGTAAAACACAGCAGTCGGATTGAAAACCGACACCTTAAAGGGGTGTTTTTCTTTTGTTGATTGAATAAAACGAGATTTCGTTTCCATTTTTGAACGTTTCAATTTTGAAAAAAAAATCAATTGTATTTCCAAAGTATAAGTGTTAGGTACCTACCTACTCAAGCATTTCCTAGCCTTGCTGAGAACCAATTTCTTTATGAATTAAAGGTACTTAGGTAGGTACCTATCGTTCCAAGTAAAGATCCATTTCATAGAAAACATCGTGAAGTCAGATCACTCGTCACGAATGTCAGGATATAAAATGAAAATTTTGCCTCAGAAAATACTCACGATGACAAAGAATTAAAAAGTGAACCAAATGAACCAGTCCCATGATGCAGTGAGAAGTATGGTTGAAAATCAACCCAGATGCGGAGAAATTGATGATCTGGATGGAGTTGATGAACTCGCAAAATATTCTAAAAGGTATCCTATTTTTTTTTTCGGAATTTGTGATGTTGAAATTTCACAGTGTAGCCAGGGCTCTTTGAAGGAACAAGTTGCCGCATTCCGCCTGCCGCCATTGCAGAAATAGTTCATGCATAAAATCTGAAGATGGCAGCGCGGGCGTTACCCGCGATGGTCACTGGCTTGTTTTCATGGACAAAATGCATCCACGGTATCTTGTGCTCGCGATAACTGCCGAAATCATTCGAGTTTCGCATCCAAATTTTGAAGAGAGATTCTTGAACACCAAACCTTGACTGACTTCGAAGATGAGCTTGAGTGGCAACTGAGAAATGGCAAAAAAGGTCACGAGAAAGGATCACGAACCTCGGCAGGTATGAGTCGTTCCCAAATGTCTCGCAGCAGGGCTTCCTGATGCTCACAGCATTGAGGAAAGGTGTCGATGACTGCGGAATAAAATGAAATCGCAATTTCTTGGTCCTTTCGTTGTGATGCCTCCGTGGCACAGCTGCAGCGCTTTGGTCTTGTGTCCCGAGAGATTGTGAGTTCGAGCCCACGGATTGCCAAATTTTTCTTTGTCCAAACGAATCTCAAACGTGGCTATGAATCTCCAAACGACCCCCAACCTTTTGAAATTGTTTCAGAAAAAGGTTTTAAACCCGCGCGCAGCAATTTCCCTTTTGCCTTTTCACGTCCGTTGCTGAAAAAATCCGTTTGCCGCTTTCCAAAAAAAAAAAAAAATCCACGACGTTCGAAATAGATTTTTCCGCATTTGTATAGAGTTCCGAATACATTCGGCCTATATTATAACCTAGGGCCTATGTTGTAACCTATTCTTGCCTAGGCAGAAGATATTTCATCTTTTCGGCGCTTTCCAGACGTTTAGGTTGGGTTGTAATTTGATATTTTTCCGAAAAGGTTGGCCCAACTTTGCTTTGCAATTTTCCGTAGACCGTCGGTTTTCCTGGTTCAAGCATTCCTTCTCGATCTGTTTGACATGGCAGGCTCACAAAAAAGGTTGATGATTAAAGAATTGTTTTTGAAATAATTTCAATTGCCACGGGCACCCTCCGAACGCCGCAGAGACCCATGAATTGGGCTGGCTTTGAATAACAATGACCAGCAGAAGGGGGAAAAATATCAAAAAATTTTAATAACATTTGGGGGGGGGGAATGCGGTGCTGTTGCCCGACAAAAAATTGAAGGAAATTGCCAGTTCAAGATTTCCGCCCAGGTCCCGATTCTATGATTCACCTGACCTGGCCTAAATTTTGTCATGCACTGTGGCTTGACCAGGGCCTGGCCCAGGCCCCTTTGGCAGGGGCCTGGGACAGGCCCCAGCCAGGCAACAAACCAAAGAAATCAAAGACGATGCAAAAGTGACCCTGATGAGCGATGACATCAAAAATTAAAGAGGAACCAAAAGGGGCCTTGATTGCAAGCACTTTCTGAAAAAGTGTCAAAAAGCGACTAGGTACACCATATGGTGGAAATTTGCCAGTTGCCAGGTGGAGGACTTTTTGGTGGCAAATTATTCTTCATTTTTGCCTGAAGAAGGCGGAAGTGGCAAAAAGAGGGTGACAGGATTTTCAGTGGTTGTCTTCAACGACACAAAAGTGGCACCATGGCACCATGAAATGTGCCACATTTGATGGCAGAGAGGGAGAGAAAGGGAGGGACACGGAAAGTGAGAGGCGAGCGAGGGGGAGGGAGGGATGGAGGGAGGCAGGGAGGGAGGGAGGCAGGGAGGGAGGGAGGGAGGGAGGGAGGGAGGGAGGGAGGGAGGGAGGGAGGGAGGGAGGGAGGGAGGGAGGGAGGGAGGGAGGGAGGGAGGGAGGGAGGGAGGGAGGGAGAGAGAAAGCACAGCGAACACATTCGCATTGACCTTCAATAAAAAAGCCAAAAAAAATTCGCATGCCCTGTTTCCCAAAAGAAAAGTGAATTCGCACGGCCTGCCCCGCTAGGGGCCTGTGAGACCCTGGGGGCCCGGGGTGCGATCGCACCCCGGCCCTGGGTAAATCATTTTGAATGACGGCGGAAACATATTGCGATCAAAGCCCAAAAGCATTTGGTGGGGAAATTGAAATCCCATCTCCACCAACCCGCATTTTTCTGCTTGAGTTTGATAAGAAAGATTCCGGTTAAATTACCCAAATGGAGGCGTTAAAGTAAAAATCATAAAGCTTAGCAAAGCTTTCGGTATGCAGAAGTTGCGGAATCAAAAACTGCTAGAGTTCGATGGTTCACGTTTAGGAAAATGTTTTTTAGTACTGGCTTGGGTCAATTTTGTCTGTCTTCGCATTAAATCCAATGGCGAAACTGCTTGGTAGGATGAAGCCAGCCCTGACAAAGACCCTTCGCAACCTTGACGCAAATGATGCAAAAGAGCCCAAAGACGTAAGAGCGTCCTTTCCCATCTCAGACTGCAATTTTTGAACAGCGCACCGGTCTTTCCGTATTCTTCGCCTTGGCGCAACCGGCAACACGAACGCTGGTAACATCAGCAGCGCCTCTAGCGGGCTGCCGCATGAAACTCGCGCGCTTCGAATGCGGCAACTTGTTCCTTCAAAGAGCCCTGGTGTAGCTTTTCATCAACTCTACTAACCGACTTGCTATTCTGGTGCAGTTTTTTTGAAAATTCCATTCTAAAACCTCTCATCCTGCTTTCCAAAATAGGCCTATGCCTCTCTCTAAATTTACCGCAAGATAAAACAAATGAAGGACGGGACAAATGAACAACACATTAAAAATGCTTCATTCCATTCGCAAGAATCAACTTACATGATTGCATTTTGGGCCGCTTGAAATCCACCACATTGGATGGCCCAACACTCGCACTTCACACGCGCCCTCTCATCCACACTGCTAAGAACCACACGGAGGGTTCGCCCGCTTCAGCTTTCTGTTCCACACACGCCGCACGCGACAAAGCCTTGGCCAGAAGGGAAAGGATGCCAATTTTGGGACCAACAATCTTTGGCCTTCTCCTCAGTTGATGCTCATCGCTCACATCGCCAGAGATCGACTCGAGTGTGACTTCTCAGGTCACGGACCAGGACACCCACCCATCAGCCTTTTCTTGCCTTGAGCAACTGTGCCTTGCCCAACTCAACGTCAGCAGAACAATCAGCAGTGATCTCAACGGAACAATATTTCACCATTCGTCTCGACTGTTCGACAGATCGAATGATTACCCTTTTCAGGAACAAGAACAGTTCAATATCACAGAGACTCGAAGAAAGAATATTCACCAAACAACATGAACAAAGATCATGGCTTCAAAGAAACAATCTTTCGTCATTTCGACGTCAAAAGAAAACGCTGCCAGAACACAAGCATTTTCTCGCAGCAGAGCCCAGCTTGCAGCTTCGTTCCCGTCTCCCGGCAGAAAAACCTCGTTTTTTCCCAACCGCTCATTTCCTCGCCAGTTTTCCTGCGTTCGTGCAAAACCGAACCAGCCCAACCACTCGCTAATCAGCTGATCTCATCGCTCACACCATCGTTTCGTGAAAATGAATAATTGATTGCAGGTGGAAAATGCCGTTCCAGACACCTCACCACAAGGACAGCGCTTGCGCGTGTTTTCTGCTCACACAGCGCTGCTTGTCCCATTCGCACTTCCAGAAATCGAAGCACATTCTGATCGAAGCTCACTGCTGGCACAATGTGCGTTGTTTCCCATGCATACCTATCATTACGTGTGTATTGCAAATGACCTGCATTTATTTGCTTTGCGAGTTTTGCGATAACGCTTGTTGACCACGACCCAAGGAAAGTGTCAACAACGTTACATCTCCCAACCTTCAGTATCGGTATCGGTATCAGATTTACTCTGTTCTACAGGTTTTCATGCCATAATAATTAATACCCTGTTTACAGTGGCTCTCAAAGTCACTAAAAAGGTCACTTTGAGGCCTCAAAGTGAGCTCCACCAATGTAAACAGTTTTTCTCACTTTGGCTCACAAAGTCACTTTGAGGAGCTCACTTTGACTTTTGCTCACTTTGAGGCATCTCAAAGTGAGATACTCAAAGCAAGTTGCAGGAGCTCACTTTGAGTTCAAATACAGTTGGCAAACCCAACATACCATGAGGGGATTTTGATTCCAAAGTGGATTATTATTGAAATAAAGGGGTGAAATAATTGCTCTTGCTCCCCATCCAATCCTGCAGGCTCATTCTATCCACATACCAAGGCTTTCACTTTAGTTTGTTCAGGTGTTGATTTTTTGTCAGCAATGTGCACTTTTTTGTCGGCAATGCACATTTGGGGTTCTCGATTTGGTTTAACTTTTGGGATCTGAAGACAGAGATACCTAGATAGATATCTTAGGCAATTTTTTTTGTTACCGTTTGCACGATATTGAGGCCTGAATACCACATTAATGATTTTAAGTTGGGTTTCAGTGCAACTGTTAAGCATGTGGTTGTTCTTGGTCCTCGTGATTTTCTTGTTTCGTTTGCATGTGTACCTGCCATATAAAGAATATGTCAGGAGAAGCCAGTTGTACTTCTGAAAAAAAAAGTAAAATTGATGATACAGAAGCCAAAGTGTTTGTGACATTTGGAGGAGTTTCTGCCCAATTTGCATGCTATAAAAATGGTCTGACCGACCAAAAAATGGCAGCCAGGATGATTGAGATAGGGTTTCATCAGTCAACTCCTGCAAATCCTTTTTCGAGGGCATCTTGAACTAAAACAAAAAACTTGCACCTTCAGCAAATAACAGCTAAAACAATATGGAAATTCAGTGTCAAAATAGCAAAACATTCATCGGTTGAACAAATCCGTCTGCATCATTCCCATGTCTTAAGACTAGAAAAAGCTTAAAACACAATTTTAGCCACCCCCAATGCTCGTAGCACTGTTTTCTGACAGTTTGCAAAAAAATCTTGCATGCATTTTGAATAATTTTGGGAGGTATGTCATTCACTTTGAGCAAGGTTGAGCAGGTTTTCAGTGTAAACACCAATTTCAAAGACAACTCACTTTGAATCTCACTTTGTGCTCAAAGAGAGCATAATTTGCTTTGTGGTCAAAGTGACTTTGACTCAAAGTCACTTTGAGAAACTCACCGTAAACGTGGTATAAAGGCAATCATCAATTGTGAACAGCAGAGGTTCATCATATACCAGGGAAGGGAGGGGAAGGGATGGGAAGGGATCGCGACCGTCGGCTGCATTATCGAAAGGAGGGGTAAAGGGAAAAGGAGGGGAAAGGACCACGAAGAGATCATCGGAATGTGGACGGGGCCTAGTCATATAGCAATCACTTCAGACACCCAAGCAGACACACACACATACACAACCAGGCAAGATCCAACCTTGAGCAAACTCTAACACTCATTTCCTCATGCATACCCAATCACAATCTCAAAAAAAAAAAAAACACAAAAGTGGAAAAAACAAGGTAGTAAAAATAGAATTTCCCAAGAAGATAGGGATGCAGGTGGTATGTAAAAAAAAGAAAAGAAGCAAAAAAAAAGAAGGAAAAAGGAAAAAAACAAAAAAAGAAAAGGATAAAAAAGAGGAAAAAAAGAACGAGAAAAAAAAAGCAAAAAAAAGAAACAGGAAAAAAAACGAGAAAAAAAGAGTGAAAAAAAAAACAAAGAGAAAAAACAAGCAAAAAAGGGGGATCTGAAATTTTGGAAGCAAGTCACAATTTAGATTGAACAACTGATTCGAGAGAAGACTGGCAGGTACACGGAATGAAAGAATAGGTAGGTAGGTACCTACTTCAAGATGATCTTGGATGGCAAATAAAGGCAAAGTTTGAAGCACGATAAGGGATGAGAGCATTTTAGAGCAAAACGTGAGAACTGTAACGCTAATGAAGAAACTCGGGCGTTAAGGTGGAAGGAAGAGAGTGGTGTAACTGAAGGCCAACAGTGTGTTGGAGATAAGTTATTGTTTGCTCCTTGATCAAGAAACAGAACGTCACCCTCAGACGAACATCATAGGGCGACATTCGAAATGATGACAGAAATATCACTGATTGAAGATAACCACACCACGGATGCCATTGACAATCTGATGCAATTAGACTTTTAGAATCCCAGGGCCACCAAAGGTAATGCGCCAAAGAATACTCACCGCTGTGGATTAGCACTCCATTGTTGAACAAAGAAATAAGAAATGTCTATCAAAGAACCTGTTCGCCTATCAGAGAGAACACAGTTTTTCTTCTGCTGTAAAACAAAGCTCTCCTCTTTATAACAAAATAAACTCTATACAAAGTGAAGACTTCTCATCGAACACAAAAAAAGGGCAGTTCACCAAAAACAAAAATCAAAACATCTCCCACTTTATCCCTCTACAACAAACGCTTTTCCTGCAGGAAATCTAGGCCTGATTGCCTCTCTCTAAATTAAGAAACTCTTTAAAAACAAATATGAAAAGACGCTACAAATGAATGAAAACACATTAAAAGACAAGGCACTTACAAAATTTCATGTGGGCCTTCAGATCCACACCTCGGATCACCCATCTCAATCACTCGCAAAGATCACACGCGCCCTCAGTCCGCACCGCTAGAGCTCACCGTGAAGCCTTGGACTCGCGTCCATCTATCATGCCACAAACGCCGCACGCGTGGGAGAAAGTTTGGGACATGGACTTGAAGTTGCAGACTGTCCTTATTTTGCCAGTCAGAATGACTGCATCTTCACAATACTCATCATTTGCATAGGACAACGTTTGCCAGAACGGACCTTCAACACCCATGAATATGTGCCTGCAATTGTGCCAGCACTTTCCAATTCGTCACCGGCCCTCAACATCGAATTAACAAGGCTCCACCAACTGATCACCGTCAAGAAGACTGATTTCCGCCATTTACAGCTTTTCTCAAATGGACAAGGTTCTCGTCAACGGAACTCGACACATTGATGTTTCGAACAACAAGTCGCCAATCAATAGATAGATTTCTCCAGAGAACATCTGAATGAAGATGAACAAACGAAAAAAAATGGAAACGAAACAATTTGATGAAGCTGGAAAACACCTCCCAGCCATTCCCAGCAGACACCACCTTTCTCGTCCAGCGTCAGAACCAGAAGACCCGCCTGCCTGCAAAAAAACCCAACACGTGTTGTCCGACACATGATGCGCCCCAATTCAATTCAATTTATATTTTTCCACTCAGAAGCATAACAGTTCCCCCTTGTTTGTTCGTTTCTCCTGCCATTAAAAAAACCCAACCAATGAAAATAAATCAAACCACTCCAAATATGAAATTTTGCGTATCTTTGGCGAAAAAGAACCACCCAGTGATGCTCCTCACGTGATCGCAGTGGTGTGCAAACTTTAATTTCGTCTGCATAATCAAATTCCTTTCTGCGTTTCCGCGTGTTTGTCAAATTCAATGTGTCTTGCGTGTTTTTCCCCATGCTTGTCAGTTTTCGCTCATCTTTTGACCATGAAATGGTCGACAACGCTACAGTACCTACCCTATCCAGTGCACTACAATGAGGGAAAGCTTCGCCTTGCGTCAGTCGCGCAGCGAGAGCGCCGTCCGGCAACTGCCGGTTAACAAGCGCAGGGAGTCACGGAAGCACCAGCAGCGTTCGCCAGCAGTACGCACACTCCCTCTTCCCAGCTGCGTGAAAAAGGTTTTGCACTGACCACGCAGTGGGGGGCCGCCAACATGGGCCGCCGTCTCCGGGCAGGTTCCCGGCCTAGGTCTGGGCATGGGTCCCTGAGCCGTTCCCAGACCACAACTTTATCAACCCCATGCATTGCACCAGATCCGAATAGGGCCCACAAGATTAGGCTTAATTAAGAACAATCAGGCATATTTTGAGACAGAATTCGTGATTCAACAGAGTTGTGGGATAAACAATTCCAGTCTACAATAGTTCTTGGAATGAATGAATACTTGAGTATGTTCTTGGAAGGTTGATAAAGGTTAATCTTGAAAGCATGGTCATGTCGACCAATGTAAGAAGGAGCAGCAAGAGTATCAGAAAGACATGACCAACCACCGTGATGTGTGAAAATTTTACTGTTCTGTTTTCTGTTTTTTGTTGTATTTCCCGAAGAGACACAAGAAAATTACAAATCACATTCAGAAACAGAAACAATCAGTTATTTGAAATAACAATAAAAATACGAAGAACAACAATGACCCAAACTCACCAGAGCACAGTGCAGGCAACATCCAATTTGATCGAATTTTGAAGATCTCAGTCGTTGCAGGATGGCAATGGAATTGGAAACAATAAACAGCCAGCACCGAATTGTATACGTAACATATTTTGATCCACAAGTAAAAATTCCCTAAACAAAATATTGAATGTTGCAGCTCACGGCCACAGTGAGAAAGAGTCATAGGGAAAAAAGAGAAAGAAATGATTAGTAATGACAACTGAATATCAGGTCAGGGAAAGGAGAAGGGAATTGGCAGGGCCAGATCTAAAGCCCCCCTCCAAATATGACCACTCAGGAAAAGACTAGGGTGCGAGAAGACCTACCTAAATGAGGACAAGAAGATTCCAAGGGGAAACATGTCTAGGATTCTTAGGGAGATTCCTAGACAGGAGAAAACTCCGAAATGAAAATAAAAATAAAGGGATCAACATTGATTCTCACTTAAGAATATCGAAATAGGCAATCGAATGAGTCCAAAAAAACATTGGACCAAACAAAACTGAGCAAACCCTTTTTAAATTGAATGTTACTTGAACATGATCTGAGTTCAGGGGATAAACTATTCCACAAATACGGCCACCTATAGTTAGCTCCCATTTTCCCAAAATTGTTATTTATCTTGGGCAATGCCAGTTTATTTGAAGCTTCACCTCTTGTAAAATGACCAGAATGGAGCCTCTGAAGGCACAACCCATCAACATGTACATCCTTATACAACACATTAAAGACTAACAAACATGTTCTATAAACAATAACAGAAAAAAATGGCAATATATTCAGCAATTGAAACAATGGTAACGATGAGGAATACCTGTCTGTTCCAGCAAT
>JASGXE010007204.1:0-65000 GCA_030068105.1 Sinentomon sp. SZTP_YWyxl
GCCCTTTGTGGCATCGTTTCTGTTCGAATAATTTTCGTTCGATACCGACTGAGGATTTGTTAGAGCAGATTTTATTTCGAATATATTCTTGTCGGTTGAAGCTTAATTCCGATTTGGATTTGACATGGTTAAAGACTTTTTGTTCCAATATCGTTATGTTAAGACTTCGTCATTGAGACTTTTTGTTCCAATACGTCCAACATCATCAGCTCAGGTTGCGAAAAATGCCGAGCGTTTCGCAATGGAAATTGTGCCGGTTCGAATCCCAGGAGACAGATGACCACGGAGTACACCACCATTGGATTTTAGGAAATATACGAATAGTAGCATGTTCATTCATCAATCTTTAAGTGTTTCAAAAAGTTGCAAAGATGCATCGGAATGTTGCGGAGAGAGTTGTAATTAGAAAAAGCTGAAAAGAATGAAAAAGCGAAGAAATCTCAAATGACTGAAAGGAGAGGTCAAAATGTCGAAAAATAATCTGAGAAGACATCCTGTTTTTCAGCATCAATTCACAAACAGTTTACCATTATTTTTCGGAACAATTATTGAAGTTTTACCTCTTTTGAAATATAAAAAGCCCTTGCAGTTCGGAATACCTGCCGACATTTGAAAAAAGCTGAACTGGATGAGTATTCACATACGCTCAAGTAGCCAATATAGGATACGAAGAAGAGGACGAGGTAGGTGGGATAGGATAGGCTTGGATAGGTGTGTTAGGATAGCTAAGGTTTGGTAAGGTTAGGTCAGGTTAGGTCAGGTTAGGTTAGGTTTAGTTAGCTTATATCACAGAGCAATGGGATAACTCGTTCCTTTCAATGTCGACAGGTGTTCCAAACTGTTACCTAAAAGCTATGTCATTTAGCTGGGAAAACGAACGGCATTCTTCGTAACCTTACTCCTGGAACATGGGTGTCTAAATTCAAAATTCCTCCGAAAAGCAGAACCACACAAAAGTATACACAGGAATTCTAAGCTGCACTCGTTACGTCCAAACCTGGAGGGTTTTCTTCGAAAAATCTCAACGGTGCTCGAATAAGAGATGACAACATGCTCTGGTGCAAGCTCATTCCTGCTTTTAACAAGGCAGCAGTTAATACATGAGCACGTAGATAGCTGAATCCAATGAGAACGACAATGACAAGAGAGTAAATATACATATACTGGTTTCTTGATAAGTTCCTCAAGATTCGAGCACCGTCCACTTTATCATCGTAACCAACCCTGGAATGGATAAAGGGTGATGTATTTCGTTCTACCAATATCGTGGAGAAATTAACTATAATGAAAGTATTTATTTATAATTTCATTTCTTCATTCAACATTTGAAAATCAATCCTGACACATGTCCTGTGTGTCTGTAAGCACATTTTCTTCTTTATTCGCACTTTTGACGACATGCATTCGATTTTAGCTGCAATAACGACGCATATTTAAATGCGCATCACCGATACATCCATTGCATTTCTGCAGCATGCATGTAAACTGTTATCAACGACGGTTCTTTATTTTGTCCAATCAAGAATTGTCGATTTGATACTTTAATATGCATGGTTGGAAGGCATTTTTCGTCAATGCACACTAAGAAAAAAAAAACAATACCAAAAATGTAAACTCCTCAGAAAAAAAGGTGCAGAATCTTTTGTGCAAACTATATTGCATGGAAGCTTCACTGCATTCTTCATTGCTTGCCTAAGAAAATAGATTGCGATGCAGCAGCATCTCATGGTTCTCCGCATCCCTTCTATCGATATCAGGAACTATATTGCATACTATCCACTATCTCTGGCATCGCGCCACTCTATGTATACCATGGCTGCATGGCCATCACGACTACACTGTACAAAGCCCGTTCGATGGAGCATGGCCGATATCGCAGGTAGCATGTAAGCTCACACCATCAGCCTCAGTGCTGTGTTCAAAGGACACAGTGGTGATTGCCAAATACAAGTTACTCCCCAACAAGATATATAGGCTCTTGAAGTTGGGTCTGCGGACATGCTGGGTACATTTATTTATTTATTCTTATGTTCACTTTTTTGTTTTTGTTTGTTCAAATTTGTCATTTTTCACGTCAAGGGATGTTTGCGACTGGAATTGCGTTATCAATTAAAACGAGTGACCATACCCTACAGCAAAAATGCTTTTGCATTGAAAATAATATTGTACATTTAAAAGCACCATTCAAGTTATTTCTGTCGACACCTGTCAAAGATGTTCAGGAAGTCGCAAAAGGCTCTTGCGTAGATCTGAGCAATTCTATATATGTGTCTTATTCACCATTTTGCATTTTTGTAGCAAAACACCAATGAGCATCAGAGTTCAAAATAAAGTAAAACTACGATCAAAATTGAACTTTATTTTGTTTCTGGAGAATTTTGGCACACTGCACAGCACACGCGTTTTTTAATGGCTCAGGCCATTGCGATATTATTAAATCAGCTTGTCTCGTATCGTCAGTGAGTTAGTTGCGTCGTTCTCGCTTATCCCTTGGTTGCGGTAACGAATAGCGTTGTTTCCTCGAAAATAAAACTCAAATAAATGACTTGTCCTTATCCGAAAGACCAAAATATTTTTTAAACTTTGCGAAGCATACCCAGCATGCTGCAACAGGGGTAATACTTCCGGCAAACGACTGTTGCTGCACTGTAAAACTAAATATTAAAAACTAAACCGAATTATACTTTGCTCAGGACGAAAGAATTTTCTCCGTTCCAGTTTGGCCGGTTTTTCGCCCTTCATCCGGCGGCAGATGTTTACCCTTACCGTCCCCGCCAAATGCCGTTGTGCATGAAAGCGCCTCACCCAAAAAATGAAAGTCCCTGGGTTAGAAATGAACGCTATGACGGCGCTGGTGATCTGGGGCAAAAATACGGCATGCATTTACAGTTTTAACGGAGTCAGCAGTTTGGTTAAGGTATGGCAGGTCAGTGTAAATCATGCCAGGCATCAGATAGATTAGCAAAAGTTAAATTGAATCAAAGTATATCTGCTTATGTAGTGGATCAGTAAGGGCCAGATTATCAAACCAGATTGGCAGGATGATACATCTGCTCCGTGTTTGATGGATAATCGAAACACCCCAAGTTATACACTGAACTATGAACACCCACTACGGCAAATTAGAATATATAGGCTCTGCTCCTACATTCCTTTAACATTGTCTCGTGATTGTTTCCTTTTCCGCGAGGCAATTAATCTGTTTTCCCATCCGCTGATTGGTAAATATTTATAGGTCGAAAGATCAGAGTAGGTACTGCTATTTTGAATGTTAGAGAGAAATTCCGTTGCATGCGAACAAGGTATTGACCTTACCATGCTGTTAGAACAACATCAGCTGAATTGGATAGAGCTTGTGTGAATGCGTAGAGAAATATAATCCAAATCAGCATTTTGTGTCCACCCATCCCTTCGATGAGAGCTGTGTGTTTATGAGCTGACGGTCGAATCTCCTCAACGTCTGAAATTTGTGCATCGTCATTTCGAACTCTGATCTATTTTTATGGTTAGAAAGGCGGAGATGTGATCTCTTCTGTTAAACGTAAGCGGTAATGTGTCGAGATTCCAGAAACACGTTTGTCCTCATCAATATCAAAGCTCGCTATGTACAGTTGAAAAATAGAACCAAAATGCCCAATCGGCATGCAGTTGTAATCAACTGAGAGCGTACGTATTTTTAGGGATTGGATCGGAGTAGCATCGCTAATGCTCTATGGCGACAACGAGAGGCGGTGGAGGCTTCCAACTATCACTGACGTTACAAATGAGATTGGATAGGTCCTAAACTTCTCAAGCACACTAAACATTCGCAGATGCTATCGTGATGCGCACTTTGGCCACGCCGACATATTTGATAATCCTCGCAAGATGCATCTCTTACCAAGTCGTTGGTGATCTGGTATCCAGTGTCTTTAACAGCATTTATTGCCTGTTGTCAAACACAAACAAAAAAATTTCGGCAGGCTCCCTATATTTGATAATGATGGAGCATTTCAAATGTTCCACCAACGTGATCATTTTGATACGTTCATGTTTTCCCCACTCCAATAGGTACCGAATAATGAAAACTATGAAACTGCATGACATATTTCTTTATAAACAGATGGCTTTAAAGTCACAAATATGAGCACACGTCTTTGACAGTCGTCCAGAAATGAAAAAAAATTGTTTTATTCGTTAGACTTTATTATCTATGAGTGACAAAATAATCTTATAGTTCTTACATCAGCTTTATCCTCTGGTATCAAACGGTTTTCCTGCCCTTCAAGTTTCGACTTTCCGTTTTCTTGGGAATCCATAAGGTTGCCGATTGCATGCACCCTACCCTGAAATTGAATACAATTCGTAAAAAAGAGTAGCAATGGCGACGAGAAGCTTTCGCCGCTTTCGGATCAATCTCAAACACTTCAAAGATATCTGGGGTTTCCTTTGGAACGTGTCAACCCAACAAGAGATGACGGAAAGCAACACGGCAGGTGAGGAAAAAAAAATAAATCAAAACTGTAGTTCTCATTAGATTTTGGGTATTGGATAACGGTACAAATCATATAAATGCTCCGCCATCTGAAATACACGTAGATGAGCTACATTTTTGTCAAAATCCACGAAAAGAGCTCTATTAAAATGGGAATTAAATAACTATATTAAATTAGTTACAAATCATAAATGCCCCACCATCTAAAATGCCACTAATTCAGAGACCTGCATTCATTTCTCGGCATGACCGTCAATTCAAAATAAGAACTCTTTCATGCCCCAGGACTAATGTTGAAAAATTTTCTTTTCCTCAGAGAACGATTCCTGACTGGAATTCGTTACCTGCAAAAATTTTTAAAACTCCAATTTCTATAATAAATCTGCTGAAAGAACGTCTTTACGCATTCTTTGGGAGCTCCATCAATTAGATCATTTTCGCCTTTTACAGCTCTGCATTTCAATTCCACTCTTGCCTATACTTGCTGTCGTTTGTTTTTTCGTTTAATTCCTTCAATGACATGAGGTTCTCTTGTGCGTCTTCCATTTATTTTTGTAAGTTGCTGTTTTTCATATATGAAACGTGGCCAAGCCCTTAAATATAAACAATTCAATTCAATTCAATTCAAAATAGATGCGCTATATTTTTTTCAAAAGCCACGAAAAATGCTAAATTTAGAAGTTAAAATAAAAGTTAAAAACAAATATTTTAAAAAGTTAAAAATATAGTTAAAAAATAAAAAAATAAAAAAATAAATTAAAATTTAATTTTTTAAATAAGCTATCATGATTATTTTTTAGTATTAATTTTTTATTATATTTTCAATTTAAAATTTTATTTTTTAATTTTTTATATATTTTCTCATTTTTTAAATAGAAAAATCGTCGTCATGTCATGTAATCAGAACAAACGCTTTTGAATCTTCGTGGGACAAGAGAAAAATTCTGAAAAAAAATTCTTAGAAATTCTGTGAAAAACTGCGCAGGCTGGACGTTTTCCCTCTTTGGACTACAGATTAAAGCTCAATCAATGCTTCACAGGCAGAATATCTGAACAAAAGTTCTTCCGTTGAAAACGGCTTCTCTTTTGTTGAACATGAGATGTGTGTTTTTAGTTGGACTGGCTGTCTATATCTCAAATTAATCACAGGATGGCGACCAAGAAAGTCTTGTTACATATAATGTCTCGCTTAAACTCACAACGTAACCCGCCGATAATTTACATGGACAGTGGACAAAGGCAAGCACCGGAAGGTGTCACAAGCTTCCCCATCCTCATCAACGCAAGCTGACGCAGAGTTGGAGTTGTTCTGCAGTGAATCAAACCACCCAAGGGGCTGACAGAAAAATTTGCGCAGGATCGTTCGCCATTCGGTTCAAAATTTCCGATATGTTTCAGTATGCGGGCGATAGTCACTGGGCAGGTAACTGCCTGGGCATTTGTGGGGTGAACCATTATCAAGAAATTCCTAGAAAATCCAAGAAAGGCAGAGTCCCAGTTTTGTTTTGCTATTTTGCCTGTTTTTGGTTACTCTCAGTTAGGGAGGTAGATTCTGCCCATGCTCGACAAAATGAAAATTTTGTGAAAACCCCATATCAAGTGTCAAAAAGGTCCATGCAAGAAATATTGGACACACAATTTTACAGTAATGAAAACTCTCCTTTCAAGATACAGATTCAAAATTACAATCTCTACATCCATAATTCTACATCCCTTACGAAATTTTGAGGATCATATCATTGAAAAGGGGACCCGGAGTCATTTTACCGTCAAATTTTGATTTGTGTTGTCATGAGGAATATATCCACACATTTTGGTGGTGCATCAGTGTTTCGTATTTGTACTCGTAAAAGTTGCAGTTTGTCTAAATTCCAGCAAATCTATCGCCGGTAGCACTTTACCTTTCTTAAACGTATCATCTTATCGGCAGATTTCGCGAAATGGACGTGGTGTGTGACCAATATCCTAGTTTTATTTTTCAGATATCCCAAAATGCATCTTTCAAATATCTCTTTTCCGACGTGAACGTCAACAGCCGACAACGGATCATCCAGAAGGTAAAGATCTGAATCTTCGTAGATTGTCCTAGTGATTGAAAAATAGATGAAACGCACTTTGATTGGAGGAACATCGCAATCGCTTTTTTGGGGATACAGTTTTGGAGGACACCCGCGGGGTCTCCTGCGGTTTTCGATGGTATCTATGGAGTCCCATGAGCAGTTTTCGATGGCGCCATGAGGTTCATGAGACCACCATTTAGTTTTTCTTTTTGGGTCCAGTCTATTGCAGTAGTTGTTACCGTTGTTGGTCAATTAGGTTGAATTGTGTTCCGTCGTGCAGAGGTTCTTTAACAGCCTCGGTTTCTCTGGCCATTTGGTGCTTTAGAAATCTATCCACACAGACCAACATAAATTTTATTGTGCGACTTTGGAGGATCGAAACGAATCAATCCAAACATTTGAAGATCGTTCTCCTTTCCGATTCACGCAAAAATGTGTGAATGAACAACGAGGGGAGCATTTTGCGAGAAAAAGTGAGAAATAGCTTGTATAGCCCCTAATGTAATATTCTACATGTTTGTTTGCCCTCGCTCGCGGCAGCACGATATGTGAGTCGTCTCTGTGAACGGTGAGCCGCGACCCGGAGAGAACAAAAATGGCACCTAATAATGCGAATAGTCCCGACTTATGTACGAACAATAATGCCATTTGTGCCCAAAATAGAATCAATTTTCTCATTGACTTTTATCATCCAATAAAACAGGAATATGTTATATTAGAGACCTTGCAAAATGCAAATAGTTTAGCGTTACCGAAAATGCAGAAATATCTGCAGCAAGTGAAATTACAGTTAGGACAATTTCGAATGCAAACGAACCTTGCGAGTGCCACCCGAGCTTTCTGGCCACCACTTAATCGAATTCCGTTCTCTCCGATTAGCGTCTTATCCCCGTCTGCTAATGTATCCAAATCCGGCAAAAGAGCACAAACATATAACACTTCCTCATATCTTGACTCGTTCCAGTTTCGCCCAACGACAATGTTCTCTCTAACTGAACCGCTGAATATCCAGGGATCTTGATCAAAGTAGGCAATTTTGGAAAAGTCGTTGGTCATCTTTCCTGATGTAATCGGCAGTTCTTGGATAATTACGTTCAATAGAGACGACTTACCGGAACCAACGTCACCAATAATTGCAACTAAATCACCTTGATTGGCAGAAAATGTCACGGACTCTAGAACGCGTTTATCACCGACAGAGGCGCAAACATCGTCCAACAATAATCCTCCTTCTTTCATTCCAATGAGCTGAATTCGTTCAAAATCTTCAAATCTGATGTGCTGTTTATCAAACCCCGACATAAGGCAATCGTCATACACTTTAGGAACAGCGCAGTCTTTTATGCGTGCGAATTTTTGAAGTTCGGGAAGAGAAAGGAAATTCTGAAATGAAAAGGACATTGCGAAAGCTGTCACAACAAAATTAATGTGGCCCGTGTTGTCGTGCTGATGGTCAGGAGAACACATGACAATTAGATGAATAATTTACGGCTAACAAAGTTAATGAGCTCGTGGATTTTTATAATTGACGCTCCAGTGCAGTTTCCATTTTCTGAATTTCATTCTGAATTTATTCAACGTTGTACCTCTCACAGTCACAAAGATCATCTCTGCCCTCCCCTTTATCTTGTCCAACATGACGTCGTGCCAAAAGTTTGCTCTTTTTCGTCAATTTTATACAGTTTGTTTTTGGCCGCAGTTGAGCCGACACAGAATTTTCTTACGTTAATAAGACCAGACTCAACATCGCGTAGACAGCCGCGGAGCGATTTCTGCAAAATTTAAAATATCGATATCCTGTAGAACACTGACTGTAAACCAATTTTCAGGATATGAATAAATATGCGATCACCATTAATTTCTGCGTTGGTGCTGAAGACATTTGCCGCTACGAATAGATGAGTGTTATGATCATTAGCGATTACAGTATACGTCAACACCGAGCAGCCGCTATTCTAAGACTGCGCACACTTTAGATACTGCCAAGTTTTAACAATTGATTTTCGTAACATTTTTAACACATAAAATTATTTTTATTGTGTGCTCTAAAACAAGGTGTTTCGTAAATGCAGGTCATAAACCTCAAAACTCAATCGTACATGTTTCACGAATCGAAATTGTTCAGTGACAAAAAATTGGTTCCGACCCTCGATTTCCGAGATGCGGGCCCGGAACCCTGAGGTTGATTGAGGTGTCAGAACAGCTCCCACTTTTCGGACATGGCTTCACCTCAACATTCACTATCAAAAATATTCCATGGTCAAAAGTGCTCCGATGCCCCAGTTTTATGGCCTCCCAAATACTACCCCAAGCTGGGTGGACTGAATTTCCCATCGGGATATTTTCCAGCTCTTTCTGATTTCAATGTTTTAGTTGCCAAGAAGCTGAAATGTGTATTCCTTGCATAATCTCGGACTGTGAACATTCCGCTCTGAACGTTTTCCTGAACAGACTGCAGACAAAAGGGTGTTCTTCCCCCATAAAACAATATCACTAAAATTCACGAAATCACCCAATTTGCCTGCTTGCCCCGGGTGCGTTTGTCCCAGTTTTTCAGTAACTTGGCAACAGCGGAATCCAGCAGTCCATGATCATGCAAGGAAAACACATTTCAATTACAGACTTCGCAACCAGGAGTCTGAAACTATAGACAAAGCGAAAGAGACCACGATTGGAAATTCCGGCAGATCGACTTTGCGATTTTTTGCAGTCCATAATTTGAAATTGTGGCATCAGAGCGTATTTGACCACTGAATATTTTCTATAGAGATTGTCGAGGCGAACAAATTCCCAAAACGTTGGAGCTGAACAGTCGCCACAATCAACTCCATTGCTCCCCAAATAGGATAGTGTTGGGTACTTTGTAAGCCCGTATCTCGGAAATGGTGGTCTGAGTGCCACATGACCTGCGTGATTAATTTATGACCTGCATTAATGAAACATACAGTAAATGTCTACTTTTTATGAATACTGAATGCAAATTGAAATAATGTATTTCGTAGAGAGATAGCCACAAGTCCTATCGTAGTCTGATGTATTAAAAATACCAGTACTCGTAACGGAAATGTGCTCTCTGCTTCGAGCCGGGTTCAGCGTCGGTGAGTTGTGCTGTATACTTGTTTGACACCTTTCCTTTTTTTGTATTCGACATTGTTTTATATCTCTGACTATGCTTGTGTTTCCAAGCTCGACTCACCATCTACCTTTGTGAGCCGTAATTTCTTTATAAATAAATAAATAAATAAATAAATAATGCGCGAAATACTGTTTTTAACGAGGTTTCAGTATTTGACCTTTCGTTTGGTCAGTAGCGGCTTGATTCCATATTTTACGAACAGAGAATTGGATATATTCAGGAATCTTTTAAAAAATACAGCGAGAACGGGTAAATTCCACTTTTCAAATGGTGTAAAATCCCTCTCTCATGAGCAAATCAGTCAGCTCATGCAAAAGTGGCCCTACTTCAGAGACGTCAAAGCCAAAATCCAACAACTATACTCAACACAAGTTAAGTCCTGTACGTTCGTGATTTATTAACGTTTGGATAGCGAAAGCAATTTTATGAAGGTCTCTCGAACTCTGATGGGCATTGCCATTTGTGTGGAATTTTATGGTGAAAGACAGATTGTTTATTGAGAAAAAAGACGTTTCGCTAAATGTTTAAAAGTCAATTTAAAAGTGGCAAACCGAATTATTTCGACTAATTTCTTCTCAAAGGATCTCAAAGCGACAAACTACATTATTTTGACTAATTACTTCTAAAAGGAGCTCTCTCTTGATACTACGCGCCTTGCTAAAAGTCTCAGTAGATTAGGAGTTCATAGAAACGCAGATGCCATTCAGATTCAATGGCACCATGCATTTCAAAACATCATGACATTCCCACACGGCGGTACGGCATCTAGACCTGTTGAAATTTGATGGTTCCCTTTCAGCCAAACCAGTTCAGCCAAGTCGTGTCAGCCAGCAAACCGCGTCAGCCAACTAAATTCTGTTCTCGATCCATTTTGGTGAGGCCCGATACAAGGAAACAAAGCAAAACGAAAAAAAATGTTTCCCCACGATGGATGCTTGACGATCATTGTGCTTTTGCACGGTTTTTAAAACTGAACGAATTTGGTTGTAAATTTTTTTTAGAGATGAAATATATACTTGTTTATGAGATGAATACTTTTCTTGGATCATACCTATTCTGATCCCTGTGATACTTACTCGTGTTTAAAATTATTGCAATTTTTACCATCGCCAAGTTCTGAGTTCCTATTATTTTCATAAGTTTTCGACCCGGCCTACATTACGTGCTGTAACCAGACTTGCCTCAATTCTATTGATGACGGCCACTAAACGGCCCAGCGCTGACAGACCCTTGCTGCCACGCATATTTACACTTTGCCGAAGTGCAGATATGACCACGAATGTTACAAATGCCTGAAAATAATTAAACAATAAACAAGCTTTGAAAAAATTTAAAAAATTTACGAAACCACCTTTCAGAAGAAGCATCCTCCTATCGGCAATACGTATCGCGCAGAACATGGTTTATCGTTGACATATATTCCGCCAATTATTTTGCAAAAATGAAGTGTTTTGGCCACAATAATTCCCTTATCGTCCATTCATTATCTGTAAATTGTGTTCAGTTTCAAGCAATTCCTATGTTACTATCCGCGGGATAAATTAAAACGTTACAGATCATTTACATTTGCACAAAAATTTGTCGCAAGGAAGACCAGCGTGCATGTGTTTTCGAAAGATACGTTTTTCCAGGAAATCACCACACAAAATAAACATCTTCGCTGTCATACAATTGGTAAATTGGATGATATCCAGAAAAATGTTTGTATAAATTCCTTCTGTATACTTTTCTGATGTGCACAGTACAACACAGAATGAAACAAATACAGAAAAAATAAAACCACTGAAAGCGTATACGCAAAAGTAATGCAAGTTGTAAAACTTTAAGTTCTGGCGATGGCTTGACTCGACACCACCACAGTAGAGCTGGCCGAGTACAGGTATAGAATTCCAAAATAGGCCTATACGATATGTTGGCACAAAAACCTTGATTGTGGCACATTATTTGCAACGAAAAATATTGGAATTATCACAACACAAAATCCCAGATGTATGGAAATACAGGGTGTCTAATACAAACATAGGTTTGTGCTCTTTATTTTTTGCATGCTTTGGTCAGACATTCCCAAAGGGAAGGGTCTGAGGGGTGGGTGTAGGCTGTCAGATTTTGTGGGTGAAGGGTTGAAGCTGAAGACAATTTTGGAGGTTATAATTTCATGACTTAAATTTTAGGGCATAGCCTAGAGGGCAGGGGCGTTGTGTCAGCTGCCCCCAAGCGGCGGTTGAGGGGCAGAACCCCTGGTTGGAGGGTTGGGGCCGAATCCTCTGAGACTGAAGGCAATGTTAAAATACAGGTTCTTGGAAATTACACCCCGACCGGCAGCACACCATGTACCTATTCTTACTCCATTGCCATTGCTCATCCCTGCCATGTGCTTCCCATTTGCAGAAAATAACATGCATGATATTCGTATCAAGTTAGGGGTTAAGTCATTTATAAGGGGGGCACAATTGCATGATGGAAGGGAATGCTTTTCAGAAAAAAGCTGTGCTCTTGGCCGTGCAATTATGTCCCCCCTTTAGAGGCAGCATGCGGCACAGAGTATTCCGTTTCTGTCGGGTAGTCGAACTCAGGTTAGGTGAAGTGAGATTGGGTTAGGTTAGGATAGGGTAGGTTAGGTTTGGTCAAGTTACGATTCTCTCTGTCGTAAAATTAAAGCATGTTAACTTTAAAAAACCTGGACCTCACCTAACTCAATCTGCAGGAACAAAAGAAACTAAACAAAAAACAAAAACAAAGCAGGAATAAGGAAAACACAAAAAGAAAACCGTTTGTCGATGCCAGAGAGGTGCGCAATTGCTTGTGCAAAGGGGGGACACAATTGCACGGCTCAAGAGAACAGCTATTTTCTGAAAATGTTTCCCGGCGATCATGCAATTGTGTCTCCCTTGTTAACGACATAACCCCAAGTTAGCCTATTCTGCGTGTATCGCAAGTGGTCTTCGTGGCAAGAGGGGGTAACCTCCTCCATCCCACCCCAATGGGAATGTAGTGGCAATCAAAACAGTTCCCCATCGTCGATATTTCATTGCAGCATCAGTGCATGCTGGTAACCTGCCCTGTCGACTGTCTTGTGTTTTTGTGCAGTTTCTCTTTAGAAGAGATGCCTTCGTTACTGGGTGAGTCTCGATGCCCATCATCCTTGTCGGGTTTTGCGCCAATTAAATTCTCTAGGCAGCTTAACAAGCATGCTCAGTAAGCGTGTCTTAATCGTGCTCATACTTTTGTGATGTGCACAGTACAACACAGAATGAAACAGATACAGAAAAAATAAAACCACTGAAAGCGTATACGCAAAAGTAATGCAAGTTGTAAAACTTTAAGTTCTGGCGATGGCTTGACTCGACACCACCACAGTAGAGCTGGCCGAGTACAGGTATAGAATCTCTTTGGCAAAATCGAGAAATTGAAATCTCAAAGATGCCTCGTGGAGCAGCAAACTTTCAGCGGCAAAGCAAAGATCAACAAATCAATCAAATTATGAGAGGAGTTTATAATAATTGTGGTGTTTATGCGAGTAAAATGAAGGCTATGCGAGATGCCCGAACACGCCACCCAAGCCTCCAACATCTTCACGGACTGGATACAAGCAGGTCAAGCCCGTTATTTACTCCCTACTCGAAGAGGGTGCCACCCCTAGGAAGTTAACATGAGTCTTAAAATAATTTGTGGATCGTTAAGTTAGTTAGTTAAGCGTTCATTGCTGCCTTGATCAAAGACAAAGATGGATTTCCTGTCGTTCTTCTGATATAATTCAGGGTGCTGAGTTGATTTTAATCTGGCGTTAATGCTTTGGACTTCGTCATGCCTCGAAAGCTGTCAAATTCTAGATTATCTATGGCCAATGGTGCATTTGGACTGAAGCATGAAAATTCTGAGTGAGTGTTTCCTCAACATGCCGAGCAGGTCCATATGGTTCCACTTTATGCGTGTCGGTTTGTATTAAAATGACTCCATTATGGCTTATGGGATTTGTGCGAATGTGATGCTGAGATGAAATGAGCTGTTTGTAAGCAAATGAATGCAAATACTGCCAATATTTCAACAGAATCTCAGCTATCGATGACACTGTTTCCATCTATTTTGATTGCAGATGCCCCAACCGACGTTAATGTCAATTTTTGCGGATATTTTCAGCGGTTCCAATTGAAGATCGCATAGCCTTATGTGTTATGATGCCTCTGACCAGAGGTATAGACCCGGCTGCAGTGATTGCAACTAATCCTAAAGTTGAGGCTGTGCCATTTACGCCATCATTGCAACCATTTTCAAATGAAGACTTTCTGTCGAAGTCGTTGTCCGTCGTCCAACGTCAAAAACGTTACTGGCAGAGAGGTGAAACTGTTCTGCTGAGTCTAGAAACAGTCGCAATCCTGATTGTTTTGCAACTGCTGTGTCTCCGGTGCAGTGCAACCTTCTTTGTCCTAATCGGTATTCATCGCTGTCACTGTCACCCCCATATGAAATCTCTGGCGCTCCCTCTATCATAATCACGGTTGCAGTGCCTGACCCTAAATGCGGAACACATCCAATGGATATAGTGTCCATTGATCAAGCAAAGTTCACTTCAAACCAGGAGGCGAAGATTTTGCCACCACGTGATCTCTCAAAAGGGCCAGTTATCTGCTTGTGTTCGAATAAGGTGACGCATTTCACTTCGTTGAAAGCCTTTGCGTATTCTCACCGCATTTTTTTGCCCTTCCACTCAGCGCCCACCTATGCCTCCGTCCCCGTCTCTATCAGAAGTAAGTCGAGTTGATACATCAGTGTCAGATATTCCAGCGGTGCTCCATCCACCAACTCAGAGTCTTGTGACTTCACAACCTGTGGCAGCAGGTGATGAATATGGAGTTGCGGCTATTCCACAGTGGTTCTCGAACTATGGTTCGCAACCTCAAACCATTCGATTTCAATGGGATCATCGCCAGGCATGTCGATGCGTCGTCATCTCCGTGGAAGGTAGCAAAACAAGGTTCTAGTGCTTGGCGATTCCTTGGTTCGTAGAGCAGCGACCTTTTGCGACGATGCCAGCTCACCAAGTCTTCCAGGGATGACTATTAAAAAGCTGGTGTTTTATTTAGTACCTACTTAAATAATACTGCCCACAAAGGCAATGATGGCAGAACGACGAACAAAATCTGAGTCAAATAGTCAAAATTAAAAATTGTCAAAATATTTTAAAAACAAGGCCAAAAACAGATTGGCAACAAAAGAAAGGTCATGATCAGTCACAATAGTTGTGGCACGGCGCGACGCCTATAGGGATGCTTTTGCCCTCACATTTGCTCTCAAAATTGTGGGGGATGCAGAGGGAAGAGAATTTCAATGTCAAATAATGAGGGAGGGAATAAGGAATTAAAAAATCGATTGGTACTGCAAACCGGACCAATGAGTGCAAGGTCATCATCTGTTCCACGCTGATTAAGTTCAATGGAATAGTTCTTTGGCAGAGGAACCGTTCTGCATGATTCGCCGAGTACTCTTTTCGGTGAGATAAGGGCTCTCGTCACCAACTAGATTTTTTTGTTATGAGTTAGCTGATGTTTACGAATATTCAGTAGATTTACAGAATGTCATAAAAATTCATAGTTTCATTTACAATACAAAAGTTATGCTGTCAACAACACCATTGAAACAAAAATAGTTTTTCTTCGTTGCAAGAATGCAGTTCAAAGATGTTTGCCAGATTTTTTGTTCACCACCAAACATGAATTTTTCCCGCAGTTGTTGCAAGATTATATGCTGGAACGGATGGGCAGTGGTCCATATACAATTGGTAAACACTCAACATCTTGAAATGGTACGAAAAAAGGACTGCTTAACCAGAGAGCTTCAGAACGTACGCCCATTTCGTGCCTCTCTCTCAAAGTGAGTTAACAGCGACACTAAAGTTTGTCTGAGGCTGATTCTTCAAACGAAGCCCATCTATTAGTCAGCGGAATTAATATTTTCTTTTTAAACGCAATTTTGTATACTGGCGGCGGAAAAAGATACATGTGAAAAGATACATGTGAAAAATGAAAAGATACATGTGGAAAAAGATACATGTGAAAAGATACATGTGAAAAATTTTCATTCTTGAGATTTAAGCAAAAACTCCATGCTGTAGAAATAAAAGATCCTCTTTCATCACTGATGTCAAAATCTGACACCTCTAGAAAGCTCCGTTGCAATTTGGCGCTTTAATTTCTACCAAATGCATAAGAGTAAAAAGAAAGAAAAAAAAGTTTCGGAGGCAACAGTTAGATGGGAAAATCACATGTATGAGTAATCTTTTTCCGCCGCCACTGTACACAAAAAGAAGAGAATCCGAGGCCTAAAAGATGGGCTTCGTTTAAAAAATATCGCCCAATGATTACCGATACGTCATAGTGTTGCAATAATTTATCCGGCATTTTGTATGTATGTGGTTTTTCCTTTTTGGCTGAAGTAGAAAAATTCAATTATTTGAAAACGGCATTCTGAAGCTCCGCTAATTTTCCAAATTTCGCTCCCTTGTAATCTTAAAAACAGATGTTCTAAATGTTTTCCTCATGCGGAAATGCAGTCACGGTGTGCTGTTCGCTATGAATGTTATTGGTATCAATGGATGTCGTTCATTGTGTCCGCCGTCCACTTTCCGGTCAGTCATCTTGCGAGAAGGTTGTGGATATTCAGGGCCCTATGTTCATTGACCAGAGTGCGGCAAAGCTGGAGGATAGCTGTTCCTGCATAAACTACATGCACGTCTTCCAACCCATTGGGTTTGACCCATGAATGGAGGGCCAAATGGAAATGTTCGAGTTTTCGGGATCAGCGAACTTGATAACTGCAAAGTGTTGGGTGACTGTTTACTGACACGGCAAGAATATTAGATGTTCTCCTCGCTCGCTGCTTCTTTATTGTTAGTAATTCGTGGCTAGGAGGAATATTCGGCAAGTCCAAATACCCAATCTAGCAAATTGACTTCTGCTCGGTCGACCATGGTGGTAAAAATAATACCCCCATGGTTGAGAAGCAATTCCGCTGCCGCAAGATAAAATATCCCATGTCCAGCGAAGCCTAAGACAGCCGCCACAGGTCCGGGCTGATCTTCAAACATGCAGCTAAGAAATAATTAGAACGACATAACTATCAGTTCTAACTGATTCAAATCCTGATTTAAAAGATCAACCTACTCATGCAACAGCAGAGCTTCATGAGAACAGAAAAATTACAGCTGCCAATTCTTGTACGTTAGCTGATGGGGAGTTATTTTGCGAAAATGCTCCTTCCCGTCTGTAACGCGAAAAGCAGAGAATGGAGACCCTGTGATATTTTTTGTTGGAGAACAGTGCATATCCATTCTCAATGCCCATTTAACACCAATCCACCAGGAATCTTGGTAAGGATGTAAAAGCAATGTCAATTCTCAAGGACAGTAAAGCTGTTGAAATTCAACCTTTTCCGTTGACAGAGTATTTCCAGTAAGAACTAGAGGAATGTAAATAGACGCTCTGGCAATTTGAACCAAAGCGAAGCTTGTAGAAGATGAATTTGACTGAATTCTGAGTGGCTCAGCTATAAGATTGAGTTCATCTCTAAAATGAAAAAAAAAATATTCAAATACGAATTATCCAACGAATTTGGAAATGCTGAAAGGATTGTCAAAAAAATGCAGCAATCTCACCTTTTCCACAATACGTTCGTATCGTTAAAATATCTTGACACGCGGAATATGTACGAGACATGCGTGCGTAACAAAATTGAGTGTGATGAACGCGATATTTGTTGTAACAAGAATATGAAAACAAACAAACAAAAATAAACAAGCGGGCAGGCAGGCTGGCGGGCGGGCGGGCGGGCAGGCAGACAGGCCGGGCAGGCAGGCAGGTAGGCAGGCCAGGCAGGAAGGCAGGTGGGCGGGCGGGCGGGCGGTCGGGCGGGGCGGTCGGGCGGCCAGGAATTATTCAAAACCGGCTGTAAATATCGATGGTTTTTAGAGATTTTTGGAAATCAAACGACAAAAAAGCTTGCATTTCTTCCAAGATTTCATGCATTTTTCATACCCTCTTGTTTCCATCACGGCTCTGCAGAAGGGCTTTTCCCAGCCATACATTTTCACGATTGCAATACCATGTAAGATTTCACTCATTTTCTTCAGTCTGCATTCAGTTTGTTTGGCGATGCTATTGCTTAATCTCATCATATATTTGACAACTGAAACTAGAAAATTATACGGAAAGCAAAAATGTTCATTTTTCTATCGGCGACAGGCTTAGGATGTCAATAACAAAATGTTGAAATCGCAAAATTGCCAATGGTGGTACAGACTAAAAATCGGTTGTGCCACTAAACGTCTATTTTGCAATCTATACTGCACAAAATTTGCAGTCAGTTACAGAGCTGTATTTTTTTACATTTGCACTTTTGCAATAACAAAACCGTTCGAATGACCTTCTTTGCTGCTTACCTACACAAAAAACTGGATTGGCGTATTTTTGTCCGAGAAGTCGCGCTCCTGTCGGTCTTGTCTAAGAGATGTGCGGGTGCTACACATTCCCTCATACTCCGGCTGTATTAAATGTCCTCTATGTCTGCAGTTGAGTAACCCCCCAAAAATAAACGGCTCAACTCGCATTGTTCGTCTATTTTTTTCGTGCAGATTTCTCATTACAGCATTAAATTTAACTTGTTCTTGTTGATGTGTAGGTACATCTTAATTAATAATGCGCTACCGCTCATTTTCTTGGTGCCCTAAACAGATGCTGGCGGTAAGTCAGGACGATATAGCATTAAATTTCATTCGCGAAAACCAATCCTGGTAACGGGCCCAATCCTGGTAACGGGCCCAATCCTGGTAACGGGGTCAAACATTGGTACGATGAAAAAAACATTTTATCGTACCAATGATTAAATTATGAACCATTACATCGTACGGGATGCGCTGATAATCAGGGGCTGGCCATAAAAAGCAGAAGACTGTGATTTACGGCACGGGTTGTTAAAAGTAGAGCATAGTACAGGCTGTACGCCCTGTATTCTGTCGTTGGCTGACTTTTGAATAATTGTGTTTTATAGCATAAAACCTAGACATATGAGGTTTACAAACAATTTCTCGTAACAGTTCGCAAACAGTTATTAGATAAATTTAATAATTGGACCAAACCACATAAATACCAAATTGCCGAGCAACCACATCTGCCTTAGGGGCGTGTTGTTAAAGATGACAATATGGACCAGTTCTGAGAAAAACACCGCACATGAGTTATAGGGTTGGTAGGCCTGAGCTAGCAGGATTTGTTAGAGGGCATTTTTCAAATTAAGAATTAAAAGCGAAAACCCACTCCATTGCGAATGCCTTTAGAAATCACGTGATCATAAGTGAGCTACGGATGTTCATACGATTGATGCTGATTTTATTTTGTGCTCGAAATTTATTTTATAAAACCTGCTTGTTTTGATAGAGATAGACGGCTTGTGCAAGAATTACTGATTAACATGGATGGATTGGATGGCCAAAGTCCTCAAGTAAGCGAAAAGTGATTAAAATATATCTATGCAGAATCTATCACACACAACGGTCCTTGTGAAATTGATGGTCGATAACAAGCACCAAATTAAACAATCCGTGTGCAGATGCTTCAAAAAATCACGCATTCCTTAGTGAACGTCGGATGTCCCACATGGTACTCGGTCCGTAATTATGGCAGCTTCTATCCATGTATAATTGTGTTAGCCATTGAAAAAAACAAACATAACAATTTCCGTTACGATGTCGCTGAAAAGACTTTCGAAGTGATCTGCCGTAAAGAGCATTTATTCTTGTCAACATAACAAAATGTTGTCCTACTCTGGACGGCAACTGTGATGTGTTAAGTGGTTGGTATCGATGGGTTATTTTGTTATCATTTGACATAGAAAAACATTCAAGATAAAACATTAAAACTGCGATATGAATGTCGATTTCGATTACAAAGCCTTGCAATTTGTTGATGGCAGACGAACAATTTATTTGAAAATAACAAAACTAGAACAAGTCTATAAGCTGAATTCGATATTCCTATAGATATTATTTCTCTGAAATAACAGTAAAGTACAATTAACAAAAAACAGTAAACAATTAATAAATAACAGTAAAAGGTCTAAGCATTCGCTACAAACCGCTGGAAAAGTTTTCCAACGTGGTTATACTTTTTCGTTGATGCATGACAGGTGTATGATTTTCAATTTTTGCATTGTTATCGCATGAAAAGCTGTCTGCAGCAACTTAAGGAGCAGCAGCAACATACCAATCAAGTAGCGCGTCTCACACGAAATGGCATGCATCGCTTTCTGCATGGATGATTGATTCTCTGAGGCTATGTGGAACCATGCTCCACCGATTATACAGGCAGTTAAGTAAATGTGGACAAAATTGATATGAAACATTCCTGAAGGCCACACGAATAAAAATTTATCAGTAAAACATTTCCTCCAACCCCGCTTTTCCTAGATAGGAGGGTGCTTTCCTGGATAGATATAGCCCCAAAAATTTCTGTTGCCATGGCAACTGAGATTTTCGGGGGCCACATCTCTGATATGGGGGGTCGGTCGAAGAACGTTTTGTCACTTGACATTTTATTTTTAGTTTGTTCTGAGGAACTTCACCAAAAAATGGGCCTTGCATATACGCTGAAATAGACTTCATCCCTATTGGCCCCCGTTGGGTCTTTTTTGGGGACTTAACAACGTAGCAGACGACGTAAAAAGGTTCTGGAAACAACGTAGCAGACGGCGTAAAAAGGTTCTGGATGTGTCATTTGCAATTAAATTAAAATTTGCACAGAAAGAGAGCCAAAAACATAAAGTAATCTCACGAATTTAATTTTCATTGATGATGTTTACAATATACATCGGTACCACTAAAACAACTGGTATAATGAAATTCATGTAAATATGGTTTTATACAGGGTGTCATGGAAAGGTCCAGACAAAATGTGCCTGGCGGCTTCCTTGGGTCATGCTGATCAAAAAATGTAAACACAATTTTTTCCTGCGGGACTTGGTTTTCGAGATTTGTTTATTGTGAATACACTGCTAATATATGTTTTAGTTTTACGTCTCTAACGCCCAGTTCTCTAAAATGGATCAGATTGGAAATGATCTCAAATCATTTAATCTCCGATCAAAATCTGATTTCAGATCATTTCCAATCTGATCCGTTTTAGATAACTGGGCGTTAGAGACGTAAAACGACAACATATTTTCGCAGTGCACTCACAACAACAACGCTCGACACAAAAAAAACAAAGCTCACAACAAACAAAGCTCGAAATCTCGAAAACCAAGTCCCGCAGGAAAAAATGGTGTTTACCTTTTTTGATCAGCATGACCCAAGGAAGCCGCCAGGCACATTTTGTCTAGACCTTTACAGGACACCCTGAAAACAAATATAGTTTTATGCACAGATTAGGTTTTATAGATCAATTCCTATTGTAGGGCGTAACATCAATGAACTCAATGTCTTCCGATGTTTGGTGTTTAAAGTGCTTTATTATCAAAATATCGCCACATCTGCAAGCATCAATGGTGTTTGTGCTTACGCTCAGAGAATCGAACTCCGGTGTCAGTGCTGCAAGTTATGTGCTAACCTTGATATGGCACTCCAAGGAGGACAATTCCGATGCCGAATAAACACACAGGCCCAGTGTAGTTATTCCATAGCATGACCGTCGCTAGAAGCACTTGAATGGGTGCAACAAAAACATAAATGATGAACTTTATATCCTCTTGGAAGACTTTTAAATCGTTGGAGAGTATATTTACTTGTTTCCCCATAACTGACTCCTCATTCTGTATTCTCCCAAGCCGTAAACCCTGAAAAGCAACAACTGCAATCAGCTTCCTCTTTTTTATACACAGAGATAATTGTTGATCGATATGTGAATCTCGGCGACAGTGCAGTTCAGTTGCAGTTTTAAGATATCGTCAAGCGTGGTTTGTACACCTTTCTACCGACACAAATAAAGGCTTTGCAACATCAGTTCAACGAACATTGCCAAGGCTTTGACTGCATGAAAAGATGACATTAGGTCATACCTCCCTTATTTACCTCAGTTATCTGCATCCTGCAAAATAATACCTCAGAGATGCCACAGATACAAGTTCTGGGAACTTCTCTCTAATCTTAAAAAACACTGTCATCACCGCCAAAGAAAAATGTTCGTACCGGATGGACAACTCAATGGATTTAAAATTTTTATGGTTTCCTGATGGAAAATAATGCACCATAGAACTCACCTTTCTGAAAATCAATGCCTCAAGAGCAGTACGCATGTGGACGTAACAGTGCTCTTGATAACCCCAAGAATACTGTTCAAGGATGGCGGGGCATAACATTGAAATCGATAGTAAACACGCATATGAATATTTCGTTTGCCACCAAACACCAATTGGAGCACTGTCATTCATCGAACTAATCAGCCATCCCAGGCATATTAATTGATATGAACTGAAAGCGAAAAATTAGTTTGTTTTGTCTCTGAAATGGGTATCTTCAAGGCATTCCTAAATTGTTTAGCATAAAAATATTGCTTCTTTGCCATCCGCATTTGTAATTTACGAATTTTCGAAAACTTTCTCTTCCGACTGAGTTTGTCGGCCTTTCCCGTGGGGACCATGGGAATCAAGTGGAAAATTCGTCGGATGACTGTCTTCTAATTCACGAAGCGTGGACACTTTTGAATGCATCGTGCTATTTAAATAGAGAACGTGATACGTTCCTTCACAAGGTACTTTTATCGATGGTGACAATGAGGAGTCACTAACGATTGTTTGTGATGCGAGAATGACTGTTCGAAATCCAGTCAGAGCGAAGCCTTAACTCGGAGTTTCGAGGAAAATCTGGCATTTAAAATAATCGAGATACTTATTCGCAACACGGGTTTCGCCGCCACTAAAAGTTGCTTGGTCTAAGAGAAAAACTTTATCGTCGCGCTTGAAAAAAATCATCAACTTTTCGTGAAAGACTCGTACTGCCACCATATCAATTATATTTTGTGTCTTTTCCGCCGTTCTGCAAATCTTCATTATAGAGATCTTCATTTTAGATTCTCACGTTCTTGGCTATCATTTGATGATCTGCACCTCAACAAGTGTGGTTCGTCGTGAAAGGCAATGTGAATCGCAACTCGTGCCCTTTGTTGATGATGTTGCCCGATCGCTTGACACTGGCAAACCTGTGTGCGCCATTTTTGGATTTAACCAAAGCATTTGACTTGATATCTTATGCATTTGAAACTTATTGGAAAACAGATTTGTTTTAATTTAATAAAATTAATTTTATTTTAATTTTTTCATTATAATCAATAATATAATTTATAATTTATTTTAAATAAATAAATTAATTTAATTAATTTAATAAACAGATTTAAACAGTTAGGTTTGTCTCAATTCATAATTAATTTGGTAAAATCATTTATCTCAAATAAGTCCCCACTAGAAAAACATCATGAGTGGCTTTATTTTCCCATGCCCGTGACTTAAGGAATTCCCTGGGAAATTCTAGCCCCGAGTGTTGCAGATATTCTAACAAATCTTTATTTTCCAACCTTAGTCAGTTGGCTTCGAGTACAGTACGTGGCAAAAAATCTGTTACAAATACAGGGGGAATGGGAGATGTTAAATTTCCATTTGCAAAATACTTGTTACACATATATGGAGACGTAATGGAAGAAGGTGATTTCCTTTTGCAAAATACTTGTTACACATATTGGCTGAGATGGGACAACAAACCAAAGAAGAATCACCATGTGATCGACGTGAAAATGACAGCATAATGATTCTTGTTTGGTTTGTTGTCCCATCTAAGCCAATATGTGTTACAAGTATTTTGCAAAAGGAAATCACCTTCTTCCATTACGTCTCCATATGTTTAACAAGTATTTTGCAAATGGAAATCATCATCTCCCATTCCCCCAAAACAGGTTTTTGCAACGTACTGTACACGGCTTAAATTTATTTCGTGACATTGTGGTTGGTAAGGTGATTAACCAGTGACACCTTCACACAAAATTTAAATTGTTGACAGGCGCATTGTTGACGTTTTTAGCAATATCGCTTGCGCTCGGCGCAATACTTTCCAAAATTCCGTTTTCCTAGCTGGAAGAGCCTGCCTCACACCTCGCCGTTCATCTTGAGTCAAAATTCTTCAACAATAGCGCGCTCTTTCCAACAATATTTTTCTTCAAAACTTGTCGGAATACATGTTCAACAGGTTTCCGTTTCTGGACAAGTTTTGAAATCGTTTCTTGCCCGTTTGATTTTTATTCTTGAGATTCTTTTTCATTTCCTTTCTGATTATTCCGCCCAATTGGCGTGCTTTACAACAACCAGTTCCTCAATAAACAATTAAATTTAATGTATAAATAATTAAAAATTTATTACATTTTGAAAAAAATAATTAAATAAACAAATAGTAAAATAAACAAATAAACAAAATATGGCAGAAGAAATGAAAAAAATTAACAAGACGCAAATTTTACCGTGGAAGTGATAATGAAATGTGTTCAGAGATCGCCCTTTTTAAGTTGTATTTGTGGCTGCGTCTTACAGTAATCTATTTAAGGCCATTATCGATATTTTCCTTGTCTATTAATCTGCTTTTTGTAATCTTTGACTACTGCTGATATGATTCATGTGTTATGTTTGTGTTTAAAAAGTAAATCCAATTCTACATCTAAACTACTTCAAATAATAAAATTGTTTTGTCACGAAACTTTTAGAATATTAACTTAAAAATTCTTACATCAAAATGCATTCCTTGACAATGGCGGCCATAATTAACATGGCAAACGTTGGGCCATACACTTTTAGCAAACATTGTCGAAAACTGGGATTTTCTTCCGTGCTTGATTCGTGGTCCCATGCCCTTTGAAATATCAGTGATCAAGTTAATTGATGTTGCCCAAAAGGATCTTAATATGGCACTTAAAAGTGCTTGCTACCTCTCGGTTTATAAGAATTCTTGACGGGAATATACCATTCCGTTGTCTTCGGAGTTTTTAAGCAGTTTTTCGCTTTCTCCATTACTTCGTGAACAACCTTTAAGTGTTGAACAATCTTTAAGTGTTCAAACATTTACTCTGATGATGGTGCTACTCAATCTTAGCTAAATCACAATCACCAACAGTGAAGGCATGAAAGCATATTTCAATCGATATGTCCTCTCCATACGTCGTTTTTCCACGCTTTGAACACACTGAGGAACATACTGTTTTGTCCATTGACTGCCGAATCTACCGCTATGGATCAGAATGTTAACAATTGTCCAGGAAAACCGATTGAAAATTAATGTTATATTAACTTGCAGGTACGATATATGCTCAGCATTGCAGAAACATTTGCCGATTGTTTTTTGGTGTTTTTTTGTTCGTTTTTTATGTTTTTCATGTCTTAACGTGGATATCCCCAGAGGAAACTGCGGCAACGGTCATTTGGATTGTGGCGTGCGTATGTTTCTCCCGACAGTTTAAAGAACAATAATTTTATGATATTGGAATGTTGTTAGCGGATTTTTATTCGTATAGAAAATGCAATCGATATGTCTGTGATAAACAAAAAATACGATTAAATACACAAATGGGTCAAGGAACTTTTATTTATGGCGCCTGATTCGCTTTCTCGTGGATTATTTCGCAATGCAAACAAACTAACTCCCAGAAGCTTCATGGATCATGTGAGCACAATCCAAGGTGTACAGTGATTCTGATTTGATCATCTACATGTCAGAATGAACGCCCTTCAACCTCACACGTTCCTATTGGCGTTATGTAGGACCCAAATGCAGAGCCGTAGGTGGATAAAATGGCGCCCATGGCAAAACCCAAAAATTGCGCCCCTCCCAGTTCCCGACGATGCGTTGCGCGAAGCGCAACGCCGGAGGAGGGGTTCGGGGATGGGTCTCCCCCTCCCCGAAGGGGAAGAAATTTTGAAAAAATGGGACCTCAAATGGTGCTCAGAATGCTCAATTTTTGAAAAAACTAAGCATTTTATTTACAACGTGATGTTTTGTCAACCAGACCAAAAACCAGCAACTTCCCAACCAGACCAAATCAAACCATTTTATTTACGTGATGTTTTGTCAACCAGACCAAAAACCAGCAACTTCCCAACCAGACCAAACCAAATCATTTTATTTACAACGTTATGGTTTGTCAACCAGACCAAAAACCAGCAACTTTGTCAACCAGACCAAAAAAGCGATGCTTTCGGCATCATCCGTTCATGTTTTATTTACAAGTCAAAACTCCCGTCTGCGCGCCCCTGCAGTTGAATATCGGCACGGTGTGGATGACATGTTTCAATGCGCTGGAGATGAGTCTTGACTAAGGTGAAAGCATGAGAAAATCTATAATCGGTTATCAGAATTCATTTTTGTGAAAAACCTGGTATTCAAGATGCAAAGTTTGGTGTTTCCGGGCGGCATCGGATCGAGCGAAAGGTGTGCAGACGCTGAATAAAATGTTGAAATTTAGGGGTCATTTTGGGTGAAAATTGCTGCTCGAGGGGAATTCGTGTTCCAGGGCAGCATCAAACAGAGCGGAATTGGCGCCCGGTTCAGACGCTGGAGATTTTTGAAGGTTCATTTTTGGAGACAAAATAGGTGTTCCAGAGTCCCAAATTGGCGTTCCAGGGCGGCATCAGATCGACCGATACGGGCGCAGACGCTTGAGAAATTTTGGGGTTTATTTTGGAGGCGAATTGGTGTTCCAGGGCGGCATCGGATCGAGCGAAAGGGGTGCAGACGCTGAAAAAATGTTGAAATTATCGGGTTAATTTTGTGTGAAAATTTCTGTTCCATGGCCCTAAATTGGTGTTTCAAGGCGGCATCGGACGGAGCGGAAAGGGTTCACGCTCAGATGCTGGAGAAATTTTGAAATTTTTGGGTTCATTTTGGGGGCAAATTGGTGTTCCAGAGGCGGCAATTGGAGTTCCAGGGCGGCATCGGATAGAGAGAAAGGGGTGCAGACGAAGGCGACTAACCGAGGGCGAGGTGGGCCGCAGAGAGGGCGTCGTTGGACCTCGGCTCCCAAGTTCAATTTTTGTTTTGGCGCCCTTCCAAACTTGCCGCCCATGGCGCTTGCCCATATCTGCCCCCCTTCCTACAGTACTGCACAAATGAATAACTGAAGGCTTAACCAATTAATTAGCAGAGTAACGCAAACATGCTGTCTTTTTCTGCAAAAAGCCACGTCTCCATCTCCACTAATTCCGAGTCTGAAACACCGGATCTGATTCTGGAACGAGTGTGACTAGATTAGCTTAGAGAGACCATTCCATCTCTTTGAGGGTGGAACTAACATGGGCTTAGATGTCAGCCGTGAATGTGGTTTTAATATGGAGAGGTATGAACGATAAATATTGTAGATTGCAATCTGTAAGAAAACACTTTATAGAAATCAATTATTGATAATACTCTTATGAGTGTGGACAACCTTTCTAACTCTTTGGAAACCAGCTCAGATTTTTCATTATATGACATGTCAGGAAGATCATCCAACGTAAAAGGCCTCTTCCATCCTCTTTTCAGTATTGGGAACACCCATCTGAAAACAATAAGCATGAAATAATTAGAAAATTAAATGAACCTCTGCACATGCTTACTATAAAAATGAAATACTCAATCTAGCTTAGTAGTGTGCATACTTTTGGATATATTCATTAGACAACAAAAAACTTACAAAAATAGCACTTTCGAAACAAGTGATTTATTCGAACTTGTATTTAATCCATGTGCAAATCCGTCTGATGATTTACGTTCAAACATTATCTTGAGGTAATCAGACTGGGAAAGTACTGTTTATTTACGAACATGAAATTTAACTGAAAGTACCTACTATCGATAAGAAAATATTAGCTTATTCTGTGGAGATAATCTGCTTTCAAAAAATTCTGAACACAAAAAATTTAAACGAATGACAAAATGGTGGCGCACTACACTACACACGCAAATGTCAATTTATGACGACTTGGGGTTGCAAAAGATGGATTGAGGTTCGCATAGCCAGAATAAGCGCTTAAATTTATAATCAATGTACGCACAAACGAATAAAATTTCAGGTCAAGATCAGAGTAGCTTATGTTATGAGCGCTGCTATACTCGTAATTAGGTCTGCGTGCGATCGCGAGGAAGCTGAGCCAACCCGCATTTGCTGATCTCTTTTTTTCTACTTGGGAATTGCCAGTGGCAGCCCATTTTCTCCTGTGGAATTTCAATCTGACGCCTGTGTCGCTTACATCGTCGATAAAAAAGAGTTCATTTTCTGTCCAGTTCTCTTTCTTCCAAATGAACAGGGGTTTGCAAATTCTGAAAGCGGACACGACACCACCGTTATTTCTAATAGATGGTAGTTCACGTGAAAATCGACAAATGAAAAAGAAGTGCGATATCATCCATATTCTTGATAAGTCTAGTTCACAAGGATCAACTATGGGCTCTCGTAGATAGCAAGCTGAACTGAATTGCGGCTCCCTGTTCAGATGAGTTACGGAACAGTTGATGGACGAATTTTTTTTACATTATTGATCGCTTCAACGCTCTCCTCTATACCATTCGGAAGAAAACGAAAAAAATTCTTTGGAATTTTGCACCAAATCTGGCGAGGTCAGGTGTCTCGGATGAAGAATTCATTCCCGGCTGATTCGAAAAAGCATTGTCGATTCTTGTGAAATCGAGCCAGAAATATTTGATTTTTCTGAATGGAAATGAAAATTAATTCTTCAAAACATTAGAGTTGGAAGGTTTATTCGAAGCAGATCCTTCTGCAGAAAGAGAATCTCAATTGACAATGCCGTAACCCGTCATTAAGAACTGCCGATACCGACGCGGACCTCTGTGCTTTTGGTGAGGTGCTTGAACTGCTATAAACTGAGACCTATGAGTGTGTGTACTTTATACGTATGTTGTATCGGTACCCTCTGTCGCTTTCCAGCAATGTCTCGCAGTTTGATGGAACCGGAAGAACAAATTGTGTTCACTGAAAAGAACGGAAGAATATCATTTTTCGCTTGTGCTCGAAATAAATTATTAAGCTTTTTCTTCGACTTTTCCCGGTTATCATATTCGATTCTGTGTATTCGAGAACGGAAGGGGAATTATGTGTAAAGAATATCCTAAGACATATTAACGTTACGTAAATAAACTGCAACAAATTCACACGCACAACAAAATATAAAAGCGTATGAATCAGGAAACTCCGCACTTTTCACAATGGAAAATATTAATGAGAGAAAAAACCGGAGTGCAGCCTGTTTATTGTGAATTGCAAAAACGCAAACTGGTTTCCAAAGTGTCTGGTTCCAGTTTGCACCATCGTGCTTGAAATCAACAGTGTTCCAACAGCGTGATATGCACTTGTCTACGTGCGGAAAAAGTGGGACACGGGACGTTCAACAGCGAATGATATCCATTGAGCTTGATTTGCGGTTTGAAAACGCAAAAGATATCCAGACGTGTCCTATTTCAGGAACATTCTTGCGATTATCGACATTTCTCAGTTTCTGGATTCAATGAAGTTATTTACATCTGTTTGTTGTGGAGAACGATTCGGTACTTTTCTATGCACACGCGCAAAATATTTTGCAAAACTTCTGTGCGGGAAACCAGAAGCCGGGTTAGCCAGACTTGTCTCACAATGCAACCCGTTTGCACTGGGCAAACCACCATTTGTACTACACCCCGCTAGTAAGTAACTAATGACACGGCCGACAGAGTTAGCAGATTCTCAACACGATACTTTTGTAGCAGTGTTCGGATTCTGTGAGATCAAATAATACAGAAATCGCTGGGCTTACGAGTATGCTTAAAACTTTGTTTTAACGAATCAATTGAAATCTGGTTTTTAAGTGCACTGCAATTGCGTGAGAATTTGCGAAGGCAACTGTATCCAATAAAAAATTCAACGCATGCTTTTCCAGGTGTCAAATATCTCAAGTACGCCTCGTTTTCACTGAGTGTATCCAGAAAGTTCAAAAAAATTTACATGTTTTTGGTTGAACGCAATTTCACCACGCGCACGGCATAACCACTGAAGCTTCGGTCTTGCGTCAGGTGCAAAAGCTTGTCGCAAAGTTCACATTCGATCATGAAACCAAATTTGCTTCTGCTAATTATTTGCTAAACGTGCATCACAAATGTGCAATTCCAGAGCACATCTACTGAAATTTTACGCTTTGCTGAAAATGCAAGCCGTGCTTTCAAAATATATCTCACCGTTTGTGTCCTTTTTTGTCAGGTCTTTTTGTCACATGTTTTTACACCGCTCACCTGTAGGCGTATAGCGTAAAATAACAGTTGTCGACAGAAGTCGCGCCCTAAGCTGACTCTTCGTTTAACTCGTTTGAGCCTAAAGTCATTGTTTCAATTTGTGACGAAAAACTTATATTAAAGGCTCCTCTATCTCCCTCAGTAATCCCCAATTTTCTCGGACTGTCTGCACAGATCATGCATTCATTCTTTTTCGATATTGCCATTGCGTATAATTCTCTGAGTTTCTCACAAATAAAAGTCAATTCTTCCAGATTTGCTCGACGCACTCGGAAAGCATTTCATCCGTCCTTATCTTTTACATGTATTCCAATCGTGAGAGGGCATCAGTCCTGACAATTAGGTTGTTCGACGTTGATTTTGAAAATTCATCCAAATCCCTCGAATGTCTGGCCCACACTTGCTGGGGTATTGGGGGACCATAACACCAAAACGGGGGGAAAGAGAGCATTTTACGAATCTTTATTTTTTAGTTCGAATCAATGTGCGGAATTTGTCTGAAAATTGGGTACCTACTCTGCGTGTGAATTTTTAAACTTTTTAAACTTGCCCGGCTCGCTGGAATGAGGCATTTTTTGGGGGAGTTTGTGGTCCCTAAAATCTAATCGGAACCATTTTTCATTGAAATATTTTGATCTCTGTTGCCTTGAGAATATCTCCTGAAAATTAGTCGGTATTATTCTGGAACTTAGGTTAGATGCTGCAAATACCGAAGGCGCGTATTTAAACCAATGGCAGTTCTTTTCGATAAAATTTCAGCTGTTGGTAACAAGATGAAAATTTGCTAAGGGAGTTTATGACCTGATGAATTCGGCATTCGCTACAACTAAATGTTTAGATCCCAGCGGTTTGCCGGACAAAGCTTAACAGCGTCTGCGAATGAAACAACAAAGCTGTAAAGTGTGTCCATAAGAGCAATCTGATTTTTTAGCGAATGGTATGGGTACATTTATTCTCACTGAGTCGTGTGGGAACAAAAACCATCAAGCATTATGAAGAGAAATATGCAAATCGTCCATGAAACTATAGTAGAGTGCATGCTTGTGTTTGACTGTTAATCGCGACGATGTAAATCAGTTCTGCAAAGAACATTATCCAATACGGTAAGTAAAGCAGCATTTTTCATCGGTCACTGAAGGATTCACGGGATCGGCTATTCAACGAGGGCAGAATTTGAAAATTGCGCAGAACTCAACACGTGGCAGAATATGTTGTGCAGCATCTAAAATTTGAAATAAAAAAAGATAAACATGTATCAGAGGGTGACAAAAGTGCTCTGGACAACATCTTTCGCGGAATCAGAATTGCCCTGGTCAATGTCATGGAAGCGAATTTTAATGTAGAGTTTTTCGAAGGCGGCGTTCTCAAATCCATGGTATTAAAATTTATCTTAGCGTGCAGAAAAACTACGGCTCATTGAGGGGCATACTTTTGAGAATAATAATCTATTTAAAAATGCGTTAACCGTAAAAAGCTATCCCTCAAAATCAGGGTGATGTTGCGAACTATGCTGGTTGGTCTATATTGCCATTTCAAAAGTTTTTCCAGGGCGTTCTATCGCTTTCAGACAAAAATAAAATTTCCACAATTTTGCTCCGATTGCAAAGACAAAACATAGGTACCGTCAGCAATTGAAAAAATTGAAATTTTCCAAGTTTCAGAAAATTCCGTTGGAAATTGCGCTCTGAAACGTGGCACATACGAATTTTTCGCTAAAAAAGGGAAACGCGTTTCGCTCGAATGTATATTTTGTCTTAGCAGACGACGCATTTGCGTGTCTGCAAAAGACAAAACAACAAGAAATGGCGATGAGCAATGCGTGAGCTTCCGACGCTCAACAAAATTTTGCAAAAAAACGACCTCGTTGTGTCATTGCCCGCATTTTGCCCCAGGCTGCAAAATTTCAGATTTTCGATCTCCTCCATGCGGAGGAGTAAAAACGAAAACGAACACCTGCTACCGAGAGATGTGCGAAGAACACAAAGGTGGCAAACGACGACCAAGTGGGGCAAACACGATTCAGGAGCACGCTTTGCATCGGTCCTAATTGGATTTTGTGTCGGATTAAAAAAAATCCAATGTTTCAAAATTATGCACGAATTTAAAAGATTTTGGTATGAACTGAAATCTGGGCAAGCGGGTTTTAGGTATACACACTCTAATAATGAAGCTGCATATTTCCTATTCCGGTTGGGACTCGAAAACACACTCGTACTTGGAAGAAGGGAGAAAATGTTCGTAGCAGAATTGCAAATTGCAGTTTTGTTTCCGCTGAATTGTGTACCACCCACTGCTCCATTCGAATATTCGAATGGAAATTCGAATGGATCATGGGACAAGCGAGAACGTTGCTCAGAGAGGAAAGCTTTACCTTTTTCATCATAGTAATAACTAGGAACGCGTGAAAGTAAACTTTGCACGTAGTAGGCGAGCTTGTTGTTTCAAGCGTGTGCAGTTTAACCGTTCCTAAAACCCCGGTTTTTATACCTTTCTCGGACCATCGTGACATAATCCGTGCACTAACTGATGTGTGAATAACCCTTTCTGAGCCTTCAGCCTGATCAATGATCGTCATCAGCGTAACAGGTTCGTTCAAAATTTTCAATGACAAAATGTTGAACTCGTTAACTTTTCAATAAAAAAAAAGTTTTCCAACTTTCCAAGAAAGATGAAGGAAGATCAATGTTCGTGCACATAACGGTTCTCAATCTTGTTCGGTTGTTTCTCCGTTAGATAGGCGATCCAATTTTCAGGCGATCCAGATTGCCTTTTGAAAAAGAAAGAGAATGCCTTGCACTTTCATTTATTGGCTTTATGGCATCGGTAGCCGATGGATTCCAGTTTCATTTCTGTATCCAAAAACGGAGAAAGTTGCTTAATGTCTCCAAAAATAAACAAATATTCCCCCAAATGAATATGAAATACCTGGATTGACTCATGAAAGCGTCTGGAGATTAATTCAGGAAATTGCACCGAATATCATGCTTCATCAAACAGAATAAAGAAAATTGGTTCCGCCTTTTCTGGAATTCCTATTGCACTGCGCATTAAAAGGCAAAACATTTCGACTGAACGTGAACTTCTATGTTGGGTGCATAGTTGAACATCAAACGAAAAGCAACTTGCTTCTTCTTTATAGATAGCTTCAATACCGTACTGTGCCACTTCCACCGCAGCCCAGAACAAAACAAACTTTTCGATGGGTGGCATATCCCGCCGGACTCCAAAAATTAAATGTTCGTCAAATATGTTGTCTCAATCTTCGAGTTTTCATTTTTCAAGAACGCTGAGACACCTCCTGATGATATATTCCGCATTCAATGTCGTCACATGCCAAATTTTTCTTTTAACGCCTCGATTCCCAAACGAAAACAAGCAGGTGTCCATGGTCATTGCTTTCATTGCTATTATTTTGACGATATTTCTGTTAGGTATCATTTTCCCCTTTTATTTTCTTTAAATTTGTGCAAAACACGACCCACTGCCGTTGTCCTTCTCCTTGCGTACATATCTCTTTTTTTTGCGAAAGTCAGCTGCAATATCATAAAGAGTATTGATTTCCAAACCAGGTGATCCAGTTAAATGCTTTTCAATTCCATTCTCTTGAACTTTAAAGTTTTTAATTGCAAATCTAGGACATTTAAAAAAACAATTATCGTGCCTGTCAATTCCTACCACGATATATTCTTGGGAAGAGCGATAAAAAGGAAATCCCATGATGTGACACACATATAGCAAAAAAACCTCAAAAGACACGGATGTGTGATGTATGGTTGCGGAACCTTTAATCCCAATCCAGGGCAACTGTGGTAAACATTATCAAAGCAATTACACATTTCCTTCTGTTAACACTACAGCGCTTGTTCATATACAGGGTGTTCCACTTATGATGTATGTTTTCAATTTTTGCCCTTTTTCTAGTCCAGGCTTGCCCCGGCTAGCTTAATTCAAGATTTGTTTCTTGGTGCTTGGCATTGTGTTCACTGTTTATCAACGCATTTTTGTGGTGGAGAACTTCGTGAAACTAAGTTCGACGGACAAGAAAGAGGGAATCCTTTAAACAACGTTTGGCATTCCTGCACGGGCAAAGAGTCCGTGCAAATGCTCATGTCGCCAAACGGGCGGTGACAGGCCAGAAACAAAGGCGCATAAGGGAGACAGAACGCGGGTTGGTAGAGGTGGACATCCGCAACAGCACCCGGTACAGCTTACTAAATCAGTCCGACATCTGGCCCAGCAGTCCCCGCCAAGCCCAGACTCTGAACACCATGTCAATTTAACAAACCACATGCAGCAGTGAACATCATGTCAAGAAACATCGAAATCTGAAAGAGTTTTGCAGCGAAACCTGAAAAGGTGGGAAGAACCAACTAAAACACTCGGGTCATCCTTTACGTGGAATACTCTGTAGGTAGACTTAAGGGACTGGACTGCCCCTGTGCTGAACTTCGTATAGCCAAACCAAATACCTTTATATTTGAAAACATCTTTCATTGTTTTTGGACAAAGTTATCGGCCATTTCATAAAAACAAAAGGCAGCGAGCAAAGGACTAACATTCACAGTTTCTTGCCTTGCTTTCGCATCGGCATATTACATCATAAGTCATAAATGATGTAGTTCGGGACACCAAAGATCAGCTGCGTTCAATGTAAAAAAATATATATTCCTATAAGAAATTGACCATGACCACAGAACCCCGAACCAATATGCTCTAGTCGTTTTGATTTTCGATCTAAAAAACAACAACCCTTTCGACAAGCTTGGATTTCTCAAGAGATCAGCTTGAAAAGCATCTCAACAACCCCTTCGAGGAGTTTGGATTCTCAAGAGATCAGCTTGAAAAGCACCTCAACAACCCCTTCGACAAGCTTGGATTTTTCAAGAGATCAGCTTGAAAAGCACCTGTCTCAAGATCAGCTTGAAAAGCACCACTCAAAAGAGGTTGAGCGAAAATTCTCATCTGCGCACTCAGCCAAGATATTTGACGGATACAACATAATGCCAATTTTGGTTTAAATTGCGTTGTGCTTCAAGCCACTTTTTTGTTTCGGGACGTTCGCACCCAATTTACACCCAAAAGAGATTGAGCGAAAATTCCCACCTTCGTACTCATCCAAGACATTCTCCGGATACTTCCTTATGCCAATTTTTGTTAAAATTGCGTTCCGCTGCAATTCACTTTTTTGTTTCGGGAGTTTCGCACCCCATTTACGCTCAAAGTGGTCGAGCGAAAATTTCCATCTTTGTACTCAGCCAAGACATTTGCCGGATACCTTGTGCCAAATTTCGCTGCACACTACTTCCTGCCAAATTTGGTTAAAATTGGACGCTGCGTGCCGCTGCAAATAACGTTTTTCGATCGGGGGATCGCACCCCATTCACAGTCGAAGGAGTTTAACGAAAATACCCATCTTCGAACTCATCCAAGACATTCGTTGAACACTACTTCCTGCCAAATTTGGTTAAAATTGGACGTTGCGTGCCGCTGCAAATTACGTTTTTCGTTCGGGTCGTTCGCACCCCATTCACAATCGAAGGGCTTTAACGAAAATGCTCATCTTCGAACTCGTTCAAGACATTCGCTGCGCACCACTTCCTGCCAAATTTGGTTAAAATTGATCGTTGCCTGCCGATGCAAATAACGGTTTTCTTTCGGGGGGTTTGCGCCTCATTTGCAGTCGAAGGGGTTGAGCAAAAATGCCAATCTTCGAACTCATCCAAGACATTCGCCGGACACTATTTCCTGCCAAATTTGGTTATGATTGTACGTTGCGTTCGGCTGCAATCGTGTACACAATGAATGCAGAAGCTACCAGTAAAGGGCTTGCAAGCTAGCCTAAATAAAAATTTCGTTTGTCGATGTGGAGTAAAACATAGCTCATTTAAGACCATTAACGGCAGGTAGATGATGTCAGAAAAAAATTTGCTCCGGAACTAATTCGTAATCCTGCCCCGCAGCTTTTGAAAGTGATATCGCAGAGGCAAACATTTGATCCGGAGAAAATTTTATTCCTGACGCCATCTCGCCGCTCTAGCAAGAAACGTTCATGGCTTTCGATTCTGCAATTATGCAGTGCTCTTGGAATAATCAAACTGTGTTGACTTAATTGCGACTGCAGATCCCCCTCTTTGTGACCTGTGGAAAACAACCATTCCGCAAACATGTATTATCATTATGCTTTTTACACAAACTTGGTTAGGTGCCATTTAACCTGCAGGCGATTAGCCGCCATTTCTGGATAATTTGCCGTTATTCGTGTAGCTTGACAGGCGCGCACAGTTGACAGCTGCTGGAAATTTGGGCGCCAAACAAATATCCACCGAGGGTATGTGGCATTGAGACGTTAAGGCCTGTGGACAACTGGCTCGCCGTTTTTATCTGGCCGCCAATTTTTTGTCGCGACAGACACCCCACTGTAAGATCTTTGGCCACGGCTGTCATAGAACAGCATTGGACATCTGTGTCAACTTAAATTTGGCCGTGAAAAATATTCAGCAAGAGCACGGAGCAACCCTCGAAGTGAGTGTTTCTTTTTTGATATCAGAGATACATTGCTATCGCAATGTGCTTCAAATTTCAAATAAAATCCCCCCATCCCATGCAAAATGGGGCCAGACTGTGAGGCCCTCTAGGCCTGCCCATCTTTTTTAAATTTTTGTCGGTTAAGAAGCTTAAAAAACTCGATGTTTTTTTATTGTGCTTAGCCTAATGGTTGAGCCCATTGAGTTAGCACGCCTCTTACCGGGCGTAGCATTTTTTCATCAATAATAAATCATGTATTTTTATGTCAACCGCAATTTTGTTGGATTTCGCAAATGATATTTTTATAGGGGCTTTTTCAGGACTTATACCTGGGGAAATACGTGTATCTTTCCAAACAGCTTGTTTTGAAGTGCATTTTATCTGCTTTTCAATAGTGTGGACATTTTGTGTGGACATTCGATAGTGTGGACATTCGATAGTGTGGACATTTTAAATCCGTCCCGAACTTTTGAAACCATGGCATTTTTGTGAACTCAGCACCAATCTCAATCTAAAGTACCTCTATCACGTTACGACAACAAAATGTGATTTTACATCTGGCATTAAGAAATGTTCTGGTTCAATGAAGACTGAACTCTCTTAAGGATTCAAAACAGTTTATCCAGGGAAATTCATCGAGTGGGATATTGTTCTTCTAATATTTTTGAGGGTTGTGTAAAAACTATATTCACTCTCAGAATCAATGTTTTATTCGTATCTTCATAATTTGAACTAGATATAAAACGGACGAAAGGGATAACGCTGGCAAATGGGTACAAGGTGAATCTCGGATAACAGGACCGAAATTCATGGCAGACCATTAATAAAATCATTTGCTCACGTCCTTATGAATATCACGAATACAACTGCACCATAAAACACAATTTTCTAATGCGGATGAAGCACCTCCACGCACGAGAAGCGAGCTGGATTATTGCAACGCATGTTGCTTATCTTTTCAGACATTTTGAATGTTAGATTTTTTGTCCCAGCTTACGACTGCCCAATCCATCTTGAAAACAGATTATACCAGTGTGACAATATAATTGACTCATGCAGAACAAACGGTTATTCTTACCGGCAACAAGCTAGACCGACTAAAATTCTTAAAGTAGGTTCCTTCATTCCGTGCCGCATGTGACGACAGACGAGCCAGTTTCAATGTCTAATGTAGATGTAAAATTAGCCATTAGTCGATGCCGCAGGGATGAAATAGCCTAAGTGATTCGCTGTGCACAAATTTAAACGAGCTAAGTCTAAAACACTTTAATTTCTATTCCTGTGATTTCCCAATCAAAAAGCATTGTTGCTCAACAATGAAAAAATTTAATTATGGCTCCTTTTAAATTGGCCACGCCGAATCACTTAGGCTATTTCATCCCTGTGACATCGAGATGAAGTTGAAACAACACAAGTGAGATGATTGCCTGCGAAGGGATTCGCCACTAAGAAAATAGCACTTGTCTATGATAGTAAACGATACTCGGTAAACTGATAAATGAGTTCCTGTAATCGGGTTCAAACGTAACATTGGACAAACAATCGAAAAGTGCCTATTTAGGCTTTTCAGAACATTATTAGTCCGTGGAATAAAAACTCAAAAGTGTCGACTTGGAGTTTGAATCTTTCACGAGATTCTATTGGTTGTTAAAATGGACAATTTTTTGAAACTTCTTGATCCTAGTGAAGAGGTCTGTGGGGAAGAGGAGTTCACTCGTGTTGAATTCCGACATTTTATAATTTTAAAGTCTTCGTTCCGCAATGAGATAAAAGCCCTAAAATTGCCGACATAAAACAACATTTCTTTCATTCAAATTTGGTTGGAGTGAGACATGGTAAAGACCTGCTATGTTATACTTTAAATTGGGACAGATTTTAATTTTTTTCTATTGGCCTGGGATATTTTTGCTCGTCAACGGGGAAAATAACCCATGGTTTCATCAATAGATTACAATGATTCGCAAAACGTCGCGTAGTCCGCTGCAGATGACTTCGTTAATGTGCATCTTGCCAACAAAGATGATAGCGGCAACTTCTTGCATAGTGGTGTTTCTTCGGTTCCTTTACGCAAGTTGATGGAACCGGTGGCTCATGTGGCAAATAAATTGATGGAACCAGTGGCGCAAGTTGATGGAACCAGTGGCTCACAATAAACATGTTTCACAGTGCATCGCAATTTGAAGCGAAACGATCATCCTCCCTTCCAGATCATTTTCGCTTGATCCCTCCTTGATGATCATTTTCGCTTGTATTTCGTGCAAATCGCAGTGATGATTGTTCTTGATGGCATTTCGGTTTTATGAATGACCGTCACTCCTATTTACCACTCCCTCAAACGTTTTCTGTTGTGCATTACCCCTTTGTCTGTTATTGGATTCCAAGGATGCAACTAAGGATCTTGAACCATTAATCTTCTTGCAGCCAATTCACTACAGAAAAGTAGAGTGACACTAAAAATTTTGCTTCTGTCACTCTTTGAAGACTGAAATTTCAAAATTACAGATTTGCATTGCATAAAATGAATGTTATGCCACAAATGTTACAAACTGAAATTTTAAAATTTGTGCTAAATACATAAACAGCCTAATTGTTAAAAAACTGACGGTGAAAAGTTCGTGATCTGCAAATTGCTTTGTCATTGATGAGATTGGACAATTGTCAATAATCCACAACATTTTCGCAAGCGCCTTTCTCTGCGCAGAATTCTGCTTCCTAATGTTTATTCATGGCAATTCAATTTGAAAAGTCTACCGCATCTATGTGACTGGAGCAAGATGTAAAGAATTGGCATGCTGGTTCGTGATTCGTGCTGCCTATAGTTAGAAAATATTAGCCACTTCAAAATAACACAAAGACCCACAATCAGAATAAGAGGGCAGTTATTCAGATGACAATCTTTTACTTAAATGGCTAAATAAAACGGATGGCTTTACACATGATATCATACCAAAAACCTATTCTTTTCTGCTCTTTGAGGATCATATTCTTGAAATATCACCTTCCAAAATTTTGATGCCTGTGTGAAAAAGGGAAAAAAATAAAATTTATTTTCAGTTTAAAATTCTCATTTCTTTTAAACACGATTTAAAAGATATGAGAATGACAGAAAAATTATTAGACTGTTCTAGTTTAATTTCGAATCTATTGTTTTTTAAATGTCCTTGTTCAATTATCCTTGTCCTTTGTTTAATCGTCCTTGGTCAAGATGGGTTTCGAATCAGATTTTCAATCGAAAACTTTTTAGGGAGAAGGTTCATTGATCAAGAAGATTGATATATCTCCGCGCACTTCAAAATCAGACGATTTTGACGTCAGTAATTATTGTTATGCAAGATCGTACTTGCAATAAATGCGGAAATTCCCTTCTAAGAAATTTACATCATCGAAATTGCTAACGTAAAACATTCAATGCCATCACACCAGGATGTGTCCGGTGTTTTTGCGATGTCTTCTCTATTTCTTTACAGAACTGATCATCTGTGCTGAACCTCTCACACCAACATCGCAGCGCTCCCAAGTTTGTGTGGGCGCTGACACGAAAACGTTTCTTCGAGGTGTGAGTGCTCGCCATTTTTGTTGTCTTCTGGTGATCCCGTTTTCGAAACTAAACTTTTAGGGCAGTGTCATTCAAAGACTTTCATGTCGGTGGCAACTGCATCTCTTTTTCAGTGCATTTCGGCATTAAAAATTCAAACAAGGCCGGCTGCATTGCAAGTACCATAACACTTTATTGCGGACGAAATCAACAGATAGATCTTACACACTCAGCAGTCTGCTATGAATATCATTTCGTATTTTGTAGAGGTTTTCTCGAATAAAATTTTTATGCCTTCTGTAGACTTCGTAAAAGTTTGTTGCCTGACTCTCAGGTAGGTAACACTACACACGTGTGTTTATTGCAGATTACTTGCTGCATATGTATCGGTGCAGGTTGTTGCCTGAGAGTGTGGATCGGTGGACGTTCCTGACAGCATGAACAAACATAGGCTATGGGAACTGAAAATATAATTCAGGCCTGCTGAAACTACCATATTGGCGAATTTTTTTAAACAAGATTGTATGTGCAGAAGATTGTTATGCCTCCGCGAGAACTTTTTACCGCAAATTTTCCGTATGTTGGACAATCATGGCAATGATCGAAGAATCTGAAACAAAGTATGGGCTGAACATTTCGATGTGATACCGGGACCAATGCAGCGCTCTCGTTCGTGAAGCAAATGGGAAGACGGTTGGAACATAGCAATGGAAATGGAAAGGGTGACAGCCTCTATTAGCAACTGATAATCTTTGACTTATCGATCACTTCTCTTTTCCACGTTACTAACCTCTCTTTGAAGCAATTCACCGTTCTCGCACAAGGCGAACAGTGCAATGATGAAAGATACTGTGAAACTTAGGTCGAGTTTGTAATTTATATCCAATGAAATGAAAAGGCGCACTGTGCCAGTCACAAATCCAACGACCAATTTCAGCAAATTGAACAGAAGGTTGGTGTCATTACCAAGCGTAAAATCAATGTAGCTTTCATACAGGTGACCGAATCTTTTCACTAAATATCCTTCATTCATAGTGTTCTCAGCTGACCTTCCTCGGTGCCGTGATTGCAATTCAGCTCGGAGTGTCTGTATCTGAGATCGAGTGAGATCAGCGCCGTACAAATGCACCAGTATGGGAAAGTTTGCCATTCCGTTGCAGAGAGCACGCGTGATATCTCGTTACCAGTAACTTATCCTTCCTGTAGGTACGGTCGTCCGCTCGACAATGTTTGAGCTGACGCAGCTAGAAACACTACAATCCAAGCTACATGTTTGTTAGCAGATTTTAATAAACCATCGCCCTTTTTTATTTTTGCCGCTTGAAAACTTTGTAGAGATCTTTACAATTTGATGTAAGAATATGCAGATACTGGCAATAGAATAACGGATGTGTACTCTGAGAGAATTTAACAGTATCTAAGATTTGTGCCACCCGAGACGACAGTTTTAGGATCCGGAATATGTATCTCGTAAAGAACATCGGCGTAGCAATATAAAGTTCGATTATCCTGATAAAATCAGTATTTACGATGAAAAATACAATTGTCGAAGTGGAGAAGATAAGGAATATAGCATTCTTGGATGTGGGCTTTATGACTGCCCAGGCTATGTAAAATATGGAAAGCAACAACCATTTGAACGGGTCGAAAATTGCAGAAGCTTCTATTTGCCAATGACCGCGAAACATTGCCATCGTAGACAATTGAACATCGATGAGCGGAAACCTTCTAGTTATTGAAATCACTGATGTAGTCTTTAAATATAATTTTAAACCATCATTTCTCGATTGCAGCCTGGAAATTCTGGGTAAGTATACCAAAGCCGGTCCACATGAAGGTTATTCGCATACTGTAACTGGGTAAATATACCAAAGTCGGTCCATATGAAGGTTATTCGCATATTGTCAAATTCGAACATGTTTTGCCATTGTTTAACATTCATAGAAGCCAACTGCCGAAGCATTTTACAACTGAGTCTTTAAGAGTCGATTCCAGGCAACTCCGTAGATAAAACGTAAACCGATCTTCAGTCGGTACATCAGCAGACAGACACTCTAAAATTCTTGCGGAAGTGCCGACCCTCATGTTTAAGTGGTACCAATAGATAAAGAGCTATTTCTGAATTCATTGGAGACTTGTCTGTAAATTCTGTGTAAAATTGATGATAGCGCTTTCAAACCTCGTATAATTTCGAGGTTTTAAGTCATTCTGTTATGCGAAATTGCTATCCCAGCCCGAAAAGGGTGGCTTCCATTTTTCACATATAAAAAGGTAAAGTGGCAACAGTTGCCTCTATGGGAGAGTACATGAAACCTTCGCTCGAATGCCAATTTATGGTTACTGTTTCTACGAAAGTCAAAATGAAAACGCATTTCAAGTTGCGTGACAGATTTTGGCTTCTGTAAATCTTTGTTAAAATTACTGGTTTGCTGGTGTAGCAACCATATATTGGATTTCACTTTTGAATTCTCCATTTTGCTGTATCGGTAACCTATAAAACCGTCTATGCTAACGATTCGTATGCTCTCCTAAAAGGTTTTCGAACATAGGCGTTCATTATTAACTAATGCGCCATTTAGAATCAATGGTAGCATGCGTCACAAAACAGTTTGATACTCGTGTGAGGCGTGATGTTGCACCAAGTCCTGTTGAAATTAGATGGTCCCTGCTATAATAAGTCCTTTGAAATATGTCTGTGTTCGATGACTTTTGATTAGCGCCGTATTTTGACACTGGCAGTTATGCACTTGTCTAGATCCAGCAGCAGGGTAAACTGAAACATCGGAATGTCCTTATTAGGAAAATAATACGCGTTGCTCAAAGGGTTCGCAAACATAAATTTGCAATGCACGAAGACAGGAATTTATTGAATGGAATGAAAGAAGGTAGACCTTTAAAAAAACGACCAACCACCTGTCAAACGTTGATGAGGAGGGGAGATAATTTAAAAAGAAAGTAACGAGCGGGAAATTCCCCAACTGCAATGCTGAATGGTATAGAACATACGACGCCAGTTATAGTCTCTTTGCGGTCTCAAGCGTCTATAGAGATATAATAATTTGTAAACGGATAGGTAACCGCGGGATGGCTACATTTTAATTTTAAAAGAAAATATTTGTCATCATAAGACGGTTTTTGTCAACTTTCTTAGAAACGGTCGGAAATAGAGAGACTTCCAATTACCCTTTGCAGGGGTAGGCAACATGTAATGCCTTTTACAGTTAAAAGATTTAATTTCACCCATGTGATATGACTTTATTGCGCCCTAAAGCCTCTAGGATTCTACATCTTGAATTAAAACCTGATAAAATAAAACAGTATAAACGGGGGAACAGTACTGGTCCAACTGCTATTTGGTCCTACCGTAACCTGGTCCTACTTTTTCTTTGCGCGCCGAAAAAATTCGATCCAAATTTCATTCGATCATATTAACAGTAGGACCAGGTTACGGTAGAACCAGGTTACGGTAGGACCAGGTTACGGTAGGACCAGATTACGGTAAGACCAAGTTCCGGTAGGACCAGGTTACGGTTGGACCAGATTACGGTAGGTCCAGATTGCGGTAGGTCCAGGTTACGGTAGGACCAGATTACGGTAGGTCCATATTACGGTTGGACCAGATTACGTTAGGACTAGAATACGGTAGGACCAGATTACGGTAGGACCAGATTACGGTAGGTCCAGATTACGGTAGGACCTGGTTACAGTAGGTTCAGATTACGGTAGGACTTGGTTACGGTAGGGCCAGATTACGGTAGGACCAGGTTACTGTAGAACCAGATTACGGTAGGACCAGATTACGGTAGGACCAGATTACGGTTGGACCAGATTACGGTAGGACCTGGTTACGGTAGGACCTGGTTACGGTAGGACCTGGTTACGGTAGGACCAGGTTATGGTAGGACTAAAAATGAGTAGGACCAAGTTACGGTGGGACCAGGTAGCAGTAGGACCACTTCCTACGACCCGTATAAATCTCAATATAAACGTTTACAAAGCTTCTGTGGAGTTGCAAAAGGGAAATTTGTATTTCTTCATGCAAAATAACTGCATTAAACGCGAGGAATTTCCACTGAATTCGCACCCCTTGCAATAGAAATTGATACCTTTAATTACGGGTATTTAAAATCCCGTAATTCACGTACTTTGGCAGACCTGTCTATTACATATGGACTGTACGAATTATCATGCTTTCTCCTTGATTTTTTATTTTATTTAGTCTAACTGAATCACAGCCTTATCTCACGTAAACCTAACCCATCATTTTAATAACCTATACACTTTGGGATATCTGTCTACATGTGGACTGAACATATGGACTGGAAATATGGACTGGACACATGGATTGGAGTAGTTATCATGCATGCTGCATGATTTTAGGCTAACTGAACACAGCCGAATCTCACACATCCCTAAGACATCATTTTTATCTACCTAATCAGTTATCCTGACCAAACCTGCCACAACCTGAACTAATTTTCTAATGCGAGCAAGAATGTCAATTCGTCCAGCCCAAATATATTCAGTTCTCCGAGGTTCAATCAAAAATCCAGTGAGTGCAAAATCAGGCCGACTGATGTTTTCAGCACACTCTGATCCATCCAGGACGTTTCCTGCTCAATTTGATACGCCTTAAAATTGACCAATGATATGTTTTGCGAATTCAAATATTTACAAAATTTAAATATTTAAAATATTTAAAATATTTAAATACTTGTATATTTTACAAATTCATTGACAGTTGACAAAAGTTAGTGTTGCCCGTGTCGAGTTCAAGTCGAGTTAATTTGCTCTCAGGAGGAAAAATATCACCACAGATCCGTCCTTTCAGTAACGGATCTGATTTGAACAACCTACGATAGGTGTATAGCAGCGGCGGAAAAATATTACTCATACATGTGTTTTTCCCATTTAACTGTTGCCTCCGAAACTTTTTTTCTTTATTTTTACTCTTGTGCAGTTGGTAGAAATAAAAGCACCAGATTGCAACAGAGCATTCTAGAGATGTCAGATTTTGACATAGGTGATGAAAGAGGATCTTTGGTTTCTACAGCATGGAGTTTTTGCTAAAATCTCAAGAATGGAAATTTTTCACATGTATGAGTAATCTTTTTCCGCCGCCACTATACAGGATTTTATCGAACCATGGAATATATTATGGATTATTCTTCCCTAGGTGGTCTTGGTTCCAACAAAAGAATACTGCTAAGTGATGAGGCATGTTGTTTACAAATGCTACCTTTCGGAAAAAAGTTTCGAAGTAAACCTTAAAATCAGGATAGATAATTCCCATAATTTGATAGAAGGAAGCTCGTGGGACACATTGAAGATTTGGTGAACAAATAAAGAATATTAGCAGTAACGAAATTTATATTAAAACTGGGTTCAACCCTTAACTGGAGGCAATTTTGTCTTGGGAGATGGGGAAAGCATGTACCCATGCTCCAGTCTTTTGATGCAATTTCTTGGTTTCACTGGCCTGTGTCTTATAATGGCTTTGCAATCATCATTTGCACATTTCCGGGCATGACGGCGTCCGGCTGTTGTGGAAACCAACAGCAATTCCACGAAAAAAAATAACGACATTTTTTAAAATGCCGTCAAAGGGAACATGCCGCGATCATGAAAAAATCATTGTCTGCGCATCAAAGACGAAGGTGGAGATGGCCGATACCTCCAGTCACAAAGAAGAGATGAACACGCGATGAGACAAAAAGAAAAAAAAATGCAAAACCGAGAAAATCGAGTTTGAATTATTTTACTTTGTTCTACATCGCCAATCTGCCACCAAAGGATGATAGACAGCCGGTGTTGGGTGTTTTTCCAAGAAATGGCCTTTGTGACGCATGCGGCGGCTTTTGCGAACAATGTAGTGTCGAATTCCCGGTCAAATGCAGCGAAATTGGATGTAGACTATGTCCAGTAGGTATTTCGATAAAATAATACATTTTTCTGGAAAAGAAAGCCAGCCTTCCTTGATCGCCTGGCAGCAATTGTCGGCCAGTCTCAATCTACAACCAATTCCGGTGAGTGAAGGACATGTATGCATGCTTCACCATACATAACATTGCATGCATACATGTCATGTATGCATGAAGCATGCATACATGTCCTTTAGGACATGTATGCATGCTTCCCTTTTTGGGTGTTTTGCCATAAAAACTTTGATGGGCCCTGCAAGGCAAAATTTCAACGTTTTAGGAGAACGGCCAGTCTTTCGAACTTTCTGACAGGATTTGGGCCCCAAGGGCGGCCCCTGGGGGCCTAAATCCTGCAGGATTTGGGCCCCAAGGGCGGCCCCTGGGGGCCTAAATCCTCTCAGAAAGCTGATCTGGCCAGTGGTCATCGATTCGCAAAAACATAATTGAAAAATCTCACTTTTTTAGAAAATTCGTTGATCTTCGTTGAGACATGTGTATCTTCCTCAATTCACCTAAAAGCACGCTTTATAGTCAAAGCTGGCGATTGGTTGATTGTGGACATTGAAGAACAAGTTTAGCATCATGACAAAACACAAAAAAACAAATAAAAAATACATTTTTTTCGACCCCCCGCTTTGGGTATGGAGACTGCAGCATGTCTACATGCTTCCCCCTAATTTAAGGGTTTTAATCATGTCTATAGAATTTAAATCAAATCGAATATGGCATTGCACTGTTTGCCGTTCTACCATGCAAAATAGGCAAAGTATACATTTCCATGATAAGCCTCAGCATACTGTTTTCCCTCCAGCGACAAAAGATCTGTCCCTGAATTGCTGTATTTCGGAAACTATTTTGCAGAAACCGTTCCAGTTTGAGCCACCATCTTGCTGAAAATTGATTCTGCATTTCGCAACAACGTCAGAGGTTCATCGGCTTCCTAAATTTTGAAATTAGAATGATAATTGCTTGCAAACGCGTTCTACGAATGCCATTTCACCGCGTAGGCCAAAAATATAATCTATTCGTACATTTAACATCGACCTAACTAAAAGTTCTCAAACATAGGCCATTCAAAGGATTCCTTATAACAGGGGTCATATGCAACATCACGCCTCACATGAGTGTCATGATGTTTTGCCGCTCATGCTGCCATTGATTCCCAATGGCGCCATGGTTAATAATGAACTTCTATGTTCGAAAACTTTTCGTAAGAAGTGCATAGGCAGCATATCAAATTTTGAATGCAGTTCTACATAAAGGAACAGCTTCCTTTACTCTGGAGATAGAGAAAGCAATGTGTTTTTCACTGTAGTGAAAATGAATACACGTTCGTATTGAAAGGATGAAAATTCCATTCCTGCATAAATGTCGCCTCGTGACGGACATTCCTTCATTTCTTCACCGACGTGGAAATGCAATTGTTATGATTCCGGAGGGTCATAATGAATTGAATTGAATTGAAAGTTTTTCACGTGTTTAGGAGCTGCCACGCTTTCATCTGCGTGTGTGAGTGGACATTACAGAAATTGAAACAGAATAAAACTCAAAGTCAGGGCATTGAAAGGGCTACATCCCAAGACAATTCAAAATGCCTGAAAAAGAGAAGTACCAACATGGAACTCAACTGTTAAACTGTGAAAGGCAACATCGCAAAACCTAATCGATGAAGCCCTCAAAGAATGCACTAAGACATATGCTTTAAGCACACTGAGACAAATTGGGGTTTTAAACTTTTTTCCGGTAAGGAATTTTAGTCTGAAATCGTTCGCTGAAGAAAATAGTATCCCTGAAGTAGCATTGACGGAGAGTGTAGATTTCCGTGGAAAGATCACTTTTGGAATGGGGGAAAGTCCTCATTCTCGCAATCCATAATCTGTTAAACCTGCTCGTTTCGGATTGAAATTCATATATTTAAGCAAAAAACATCGTTTTGCCATAAAGAAAAAAAAATCAGTTTCCGATTATGTTTTCTCTATCATGAGAGCATCTTGTTGTAGGATGTGAGATTCAGTTACGAAACTCAGCGATAATTTTAGTCCTTTCTGAATAATTGAGCGAAAAACGGACACTCTGCATAAGCATGATAGTCTGATAGATAAATGAAAAATTGAAAATTTGGATTTGGAGCGAAAAAGGTCTTTGACGATTTGTATCTCAGTTACACATCAGGAACCAATTAGTATACCTTGGAAAGGACATTTTACGAACACGCTGCATTGTAAGTGAAGGACGATCGCATCCAAAATCACGAACGTCAAATGTGCACGGCAAATAATTTGGTGGCAAATTTCCAGTATAACTGGGAGATGGGGACCACTGTAAAATAGTGACTGTTTTGCCACTATTTTCGTGGATCCCGTGTTGCCACAAAATGGAGACAGATGCGAACATACAGGAGAAACTGTCACCAATCCAATGGAGATTCCTTGAAATCTGTGATTAATTGGTGACCTCACCGATGTACACTAAATAGTAGAAAACCGCCGCTATTTAGTGTTTGTCCTCTGCAATTATCGTTTAAATTTGCCATTTTGTATTTGCAGTGTGGCGTAATGACTCGGGCACTACACAGACGGAGAGAGAGAAGCAGCTTGACACACTTCACACATGAATGCAGCATATCTATGAAACACCAATGACAATTGGAGCTATGAGCTTACAACAAGAAGTCCTTTATCCATGACAAAAATTCTGTCTGCATCCATAATTGTGTTCAGCCTGTGTGCAATTATCAGCATAGTATGCTTTGAGAAACACGTTCTCAGAAGATTCTGAATCACCTGATCTGTCCTGAAAGTAAAAGGGTAAGTGTGTAACTGGTTCAGAGTGTGATTGTTGGTTTTTATATGTTTAGGCTTTGCAACATGCGAGATGTTCATAAACTATGTTGATATTTGCATTTATATTTCTTCATTTGGTTTGATTTGGCAAATTCCCTGGCTCGGAAAAGCCAAATTTTGTGAACGAGGTGTCCTTCCGCCGCCGACGTGGACCCATTAAAATCCATTTTGATTCCGCGAGGACAACTTTTACATAAAATGTTCTCATTCCAAATCTGGAAATTTACAAAATCGAAACTTATGCTAAAAAGCCAATGTTTCTTGACTACACATCGTCTACAAATGCTGACCAACTATGCATCGCGCAAACATTTCGTAAATAGTCCACACAAAGTTTTAGGTGAAAGTGATAAAATTCTCGCTAAGTGACCTGATTGCTCTAAGATTGGCTTGTGGTCTTGTAGATAAAGGTAAGGCGTGTATTTTTTTATAATGACAAACAATTTCTTTAATATCTTCTACTCCACGTCATATCTGGTATCCATTGATGTCGCGATAGTCTGATATCGCGATAGTCAGACAGCTGTCTCATTCGTCCGACGTCGTGATGACGTTGTATTTCTGACAGTCACACTTCAGGCAGTCGCGACGTCTATCGAGACCTGGAACTCAGGCTTCACAGAGATCTGCAAGTTTTAGTTTTTCAAACTAAATTTAAATCATTCCGATACCAATTTGAATATGGAGGCTGAATTTTTGTTTCGTAAGAAACAGAATGTGATCAAGTCAACAGTGAAGTTGTATGGAAACTTGGACAAGCACGTCAACTCAATAATCCTTCGCTGCCCTTAATTGATGGAAACAGTTACAAATGAACACATGTTTATGTTGCTAACAAAAAATCTACATGTTTCAATTATATTGTTAAATTAATTGATAGTCCTTTTTCAATGATTCGAGGACTTCGCATATTAATAATGTGAAAGATTTATTGCGTAGTCATTTGCGAATGCGTAATGCTGAAAAATTTGTCATAAGCACAAGTAAAAAATTCCCATTTCTGGCGGATACGAACATGGGATCCACGTTTGAAGTAGCTTCATCCAGCACTAGGATGCGGTTATCACCCAGCAATGCCCTTCCGAGGCAAACTAAGTTGCCTCTGACCAACACTGAAATTTTCTCCTCTTTCACTCATATTCGTATCTAAACCACCATCGATCTTTTCAATAACTTCCGAAAGTTGAACCTTGACAGAAACAGAAATTCAAAAAATGATTGAAAACAAACAGACATGTGACAATTCACAATAAATTCGCAAAGAAAGGATGTCGAAATCAGGGCGAAATCGCACACATGACGATTCGTATGGATCAAGTTCGTGAAAGCCAAATGTTCTCATGTCGGCGATATGCCTCAATATCTATATGTATGGTCCTAAATCGGAATCCATCTGACACTCGTGAGTGCATGCGTTAAATACAACGAGAAATTATTGAGAACGGTCCATTTTTTGTGATAAATTTAATAGGGAATTTCTATATCCGAAACCAGAGATACTGCTGGGTTTGGATCTCAGAGGTATTTAAACGTAAAATACAGATTGCCGTCAGCCATCGAAGACTTCAAACTTTAAAATACGCATCTTGCTTATGCTGGTTAAAATGTGCCGTCATGTAAAGCAATATCCATTTATGATATTCACCTGTCTCAGTACCTCCCACAATTTTTCATCAGAATAAACTGAAAATGGATCCAAATTGTATCGTAGTGTTCCAGCGAAGAGGATAGGATCCTGTGGTATGACTGAAATCTTTGGGCGCAGCACCTCCAACGGGACGGATTTGATATCTTTATCATCAATGAATATGGACCCGCTATAAACTTCCAACGAAACAAAGCCCGCAGCAGTGATGATTTGCCTCCACCAGTCCGCCCCACTACTCCGACCTATTGAGAGAGTTAGAACTAAATCGTTATTGGAATATATGCAATTGTAAGCATGAAAAACTTATTGCAGACCTTTTACCTCATATGTACGAGATAAAAAGTCCACCTCAAGCTATGATTATACGTAGAAGGAAAAGGAATTATAAAGTCCAGCTAAAGATATGGCAATTTGTCCAACTTACACAAGGTGATTTATGTGTCCTCTGCGAAATTCCAAATTTCTCATAAAATACCAGCCACGTGAATTGCTCAACCCCCAAATTTAACCCGGCTCTAAGGGCCGCTTAAGTAAGTCAGGTTTGTTCCTTATACCACGTATTCTTTCCATATAGGAGCTTTTTCAACGGCTACAATAATTTTTAGCCTTTCTATTATAAGCATATCTTTGATGGAACTCAAGTCCGATGGTGAGCTTAGATGGTTTCCCGGACTTCTCAAGTACAAATCTAAGTGCGTTAGACCAACAGATTTTGTTTTATTGGAGATCAATTGAAGTTTCATTTTGGCTTTGACGGAGGTGTGATTATGATATCTCAAATAAAACCATTTTTTTGAGATTTTGAAACTTTTGATGAATATGTCTAGCTGATCCTATGGTCTGAGTGAATACCGTGGCATTTTCCAACTGCACAATGGACAGACATGACCACAGAGGGAATAATTTGTATCACATGCCGCAAGCCAGCACCGAAGATACCTATTTTGCTCTATCCAGCGACATTTATTCGAGTAAAGAATCTACACAAGGACGTTGTTCAACGAGTATGGGCCAGCCTGTTCGGGTAATTCTTTGGTGCAGGTGCATAGCTAGCAGCAAGTTCACAACGTTCAAATTTTCTGGAAAAAATTGTGTGTATTTTGCCATCGTAATTGCCTTGAGTGCTAACCGTGCATCGTGACTTGAGTGTTTAAACGTGTATTTTGGCATTGTAAGTGCCGTGATCGTTTAACCGTCTTTTACGTAAGTTGAATTATGTGGCGCTTGCCATGATACCCTAATCAGGTGACGCTTTTCCCAGGTGCCGCAATTCTCTGCCGCTGATTTCTGGCTGACGTTATTTAGGAAGTCCGTCTTTATGTGAAGCCTATTTTCACTCTTCTGCCAAAATTTTTTGATGATTTTTCTTGCACTAGTCGGGACTGCTGGCCCTTTTCGGGCATCCTATATCCATGATGGAGTCGAATGGGTTCACGTTATTTCATTTCTGAAAGACTACCTACTTCTTGTGTCGTATCATATGTGCATTTCTGGTATTTCTATTGATTTATCGCGCGCGTAACAACAAACTGGATTTTCTTATGCCTAGCCGAAATTATTTCGACATTTATTTGATATAAAGATTAGATAAACTGCGAAACTGTTATAAAGTGTTTAATGGAATCTGAAATCAAACTGATGATGTAACGATGATGTCGTTGCTAACCTTTTCACCCGAACGCAAGCAAAAGCTGACATTTGTTATAGCTGGCACCGTGTGATGACCGTAGGTTAAGGTGACTTCTTTGAAAGATATTTCTCCATTCTTTGGCCATGAGCTTTCTCCGTTGCAGCAGTCAGATTCTTGCCGAAACGTTTGATCACCTTTAGGAAAAGGATATTTGCACTTCTCATTGGTTACCGTCAACGGATGCACTTGTCAACTGATAAGCGGAAAGATATCTAATTTTTTTAACGTCTAAAACATCGCCTAATGGAGTCCCCTCAACTTTAATGGTGTGTTTAGGTCTCCGGTTAGGGTTCCGTAGGGTTTAGCTTCAGATCAGGTTGGGTTAGATGTATTAATGTTAGCTTCATACACCTTGAAAACAATGCGAAGGTTAGACATTATTCTTGTTACCCATTAAGATGTAAACGAGCAAATGGTTTTGATTATTGAACAACAACGGAAACATTGTGAAATATATGGTTTCATAAGTTAGGCATCATTTTTCGAAAAAAAAAAACAATATCGAGATATCAAAAGGAAATATAAAAAAACAAAACACTAAAAATATAATGTAAGGACAATGCATGAACCATTAAACGAAAACCTAGAACATAAAAGCTTCACCGTAGAACGAGGGCCATGGTAACGATAGTGACAATTAGTCATCAGTCGAACGAACATGGACGCAATACCGTTTAACCGATGCAATCGCAATGATGATGTTGCGGTTTTGTCTCCATTATAGGAAAGCAAACCGAAAGTACATGTCATGTTCCAGTTGGTTTAATCCAAGATCCGTAAACGACATTTTTCGACTCACTCAAATGTGCAGCTGAGACTTCACACGAAAAAATGTTCGACTTTTACAGCTCTTCGGAGGAAGTAGTCTGAAGACAGTGTTTAAAATCTTATTTCAATTCCGATCACCTCAAATGTTTAGTTGAGACTAATCACGAAAAAGGTTCGATCTTTACAGCGACAGAGAAGGAATGAGAAGACAATGTAAAAAATCCTGCTTCATTTCCGATCACCTCAAATGTGAAGTTGAGACTCCACACCAAAAAAAGATTCGACCTTTACGGCGACAGAGAAGGTATGTGAAGACAATGTCTAAAATCTGTTTTCAATTCAGATAAACTTAATGATCACGGCTGCAGATGCAGTCGGCTTATAGATGGTGTTGCAGTTGGAAATGCATCTGTACTGAGCAAAAGTCATTCACCGTTTGCGAAACAACTCTGCAGAAAGAACACGAGAAATGAAAATTTGGAAATTTTTCACAGGCAGCATAGTGTTTCTGTTTGTGTTTGCCAAAGAGTTTTTTTTTTAATTCTATCTATGCTGAGAAAAGTTTTAAATCGCCTGGCCTTCGCTTAGTCCGGCTCGGTCTTCCTTTACGTCTTCTTCTGGCTGTAACTCGCTGTATTCGACAATCCTCTCAACTGCCACCATTCCTCTTTGCACTGCCGACACCTGCCTCAAACACCATTGAAAATTCGAACACACTGTTAAAATGCTAGATATTGCAAGTGCAGCTTCGTTTACTGGAGTACCTGAAGATCGAAATAATTATTGTTGACAATTAAAATTATACCTGGTTACTTCAATCCAGCCATTCTCTTAAAGCAGTTGAAACCAAAAGTTGGCGTCAAAATCTTGGAAGATGTCAGGTTCTCACATTCCCCCTTGTGTTCTTCCACAAAAAGTAGCGAATGTTTGATATTAGCCGCGCCGAGGTGACAAAATATTAAGCAATCAGGAAATTATGTGACACTTAGACTGTGGATGAGCTGCACCTCATATAGCTTTAAATGTAAACGCATACCAACTGTGAGTATCCGGTTATGCGTTTACATTCAAAGCAGAATGCTCATCGAGTGATGCTTTCGCAAAAGGCTTTCGGTTTTAAGATGGAAATGCGGATATGAGTTTCTAACAGACATATTTGTGTCCGGTTTTTGTTTTGCTCTACTCAATTTGGGCAGTATATGAATTCGCATAGGATGTTCATAAAATGGCCTTCACACGTCTCTGCTATTCAAGCTTTTCTTGGCATTTCAATGTTGAACCTTTTTGCCAGAGTTTTACCCGGTGAACAATTTACTGAGAGAGGAAACGCTACAACAACCTCGTGCAAGTTCAATTGGCAGGGCACTGCGTCATAACCAAGGCCATCATCATCATCAGAAACCATAATTTTGCGTCTTTCTTAGAGTCAGTGTCCATCAAACGAATTTGTAACACAGCACCCGCCTTTAAATCTTATTGGCAGGTACTTTCAAAGATATACTGGCACAATGTGGAAGCCACGATTATTCTGTTCTGTTATGCATCAGTGTGGTGAGTACCTAACTGATTCTATAGGGCCATCGACGTTCTATGGGAGGATCCATGGAAAATCAAACCAAGCCCAAAATTTGGAGACCGTTGGATGCGCTTTTCCATAACTATTCAGATGGTCGCAAAGGAGCTACGCCTCCATAGTATTTTTAAGATTCGTGCGAGAAAATCAAGGTTCAGCTCAGTGAATGTTAGTGAAGCATGTCAAAACGATGCTTTGCTGAGAACTCAGAACGGTAGTTGATGGCTGCGTACAATCAAAAGTTGTCAGTCGTAAAGCCGTAATCTCACCAGCGATGATGACGGTGAAAATTATGAAACTCTTGAAAATCCATCCGAGTATTTCCATCCAGAGAGCGAAATTTCGGGAAATTGAAATTGACAAAATTGAAGCTGAAGCGAGCACATCCTGGAATATACAAATACAACACAAAATAGGGTGGTCCTAAATTACTGGAACAACCGATAGGATGTTTTTCTTATGTCCATTGGAATCAAACTTGTTCGGTGACAAAATTCGTTCCGACCCCCCATTTCGGAGATATCACCCCCTCAAAGTAACCAAATTGAACACTTTTAGGGTGCCTGTGGGGCTTGATTTATTTGTTGAAGAGTTCTCTTTTTTTTGTAAGCGTGCTCCCCAAAACAACCAGAAGAGAAAACATTCAGGGACAAAATGCGCTACCACCACCCATTTCGGAGATTTGATCACCCAAAATTCTGAAGGGGAGCCCCTTTTGGGTGCCTGTGTTGGGGGTTGATTTATGCGTCGCTCAGTGCTGATTTTTGGAGAGAATATTTTCCCCAAGAAAAAGTCAAGAAAAACATTCAGTTAAAAAATTCCCATCGAACCCCCATTATCGAGATATGGCTCTACAAAATTCCCCATATCAGTTTCCAAATTGCAAATTTTTGCAACCTTTTGGGGGCCATACCTCCGAAGTCAGGGGGTCATAGCAGGCGATTTTTTCATAGAATCTTTTACGGATAGTTAATCTTGGGAAGCACACTCCTCAATAATTAGCACTGAGCGACGTAAGCAGTGAATGGGCTCCCCTCCGGATTTTTGGGTGGCGATATCTCCGTCATGGGGGTGGGAGCGCATTTTGTCACAGAATGTTTTCTCTTCAGTTTGTATTGGGGAGCACGCTTACAAAGAATGAGAGCTCTTCAACAAATAAATCAACCACCACAGGTACCCAAAAAGGATTCAATTTAGGAACTTTGAGAGGCATATCTCCAAAATTGGGGGTCGGGGCAAATTTTGTCACTGAACAAGTTTGATTCCTCTGGGCATGAGGAACACATCCTGTCGGTTGTTACCAGTAATTTAGGACCACCCTGTGTACATGTTCAATTTAGAGCCGCATTGGAGAATCCGTTAAATAGAAACCTGCATCTTGAACTCATGGCGTTTTCTGTCTCTATTTGTCCAGCGAATATGAAACACTATTCTTTTGTTACGAAAAGGGGTGCATAGGGAGCGTATTAAACATCTGAACAATTATCAATGAATTCAAGGCATGACTTCGTAGGATCGGCACGGCTATCCTTTTAACTTTTGAAATTGACCATATCACGGGATTTCCGAGGCAACGTATAATGGGGATGGTGTAGCCTCCCATCTCCTTTGGATGGATACTTTTAGCTCTGGTCGTTGCGCTCATTAGCCGATCTTCTCGGCTATGGGGTGTACCGGCCAACCAGTGTTCCAAACTCAGTGTGTCGTCGTTTTGCACTAGCGGCTGGAGCTCGTAAGCTCCTTACCGAACCTAACCGACGTAATAAAGGCAAACGCAACCCTAAACCTGACCCAACATATACTTATCTTACCAACCTAACAACTCTAAACAACCCACCCAAAACAACACGAGCTCCAACCATTTCTCGTTTTGCTGCTCTCTGAGCACAGAGCCTGTAATGACCTGAACAAGAAACCAAAGGAAAAAACAATCCTGCCATTTCTGGAGCCGGTGTTTGAACACGTGCCACATGAGGCCATTCCGATCGCCAAAGCAGATTGATTTCGTTCAATGACCAGTTTAGATTCTCACAGATCTTACAGGCCAGAAAATAACTCAAGCCGTCGGAGTCGATCGCAGCATGGATTCGGGGGTTTTAATACGCCTCTGAAAATCTTTTTACCCACAAACGAGCAGCCCGTATTTGTTGGATGTTTCGCAAAATCCACCGACAGCAATTCCAACTGAATGCCACAATGACCTTTAAGGACATAAGGTTCATTTTGGGAATACACAACTTTTCGAAAAATGTACTTCTAGACTCATGGATATAGATCGTGAAATTTCGAGTCTAAGCCATGAACCTAAAATGCATAGGTACTGTTTTCCAGAAATTTCGATCCAGCCTCTCAACCCTCGTGCCCTGAAAAGTGCTAAGGATAACCGCGCAATCTCACATTCGTGCCCACCCGCAAGAATATAGATCGTGAATTTTCGAGTCTAAACCATGAACCTATAAAACGCGTACAGTTTTCCAGAATTACTCTCAACCCCTCGTGCCTTGGAAACTTCTAAACATTACCTCGGAATCTAGTGCTCGTGCCCACCGAGCTGGCCGCAGTGAATAATTTAGTCCGGTGCAAAACTAATAATTATTCAGAGAAGACACGACTCCTTGCAGAAAAATACCGCTGGATTGGTGCCAAAGAACGAAACGTATTGAAACCGCACCTAACGCATTTAGAACTTCACATCGAAGAACTTTCTTTCGTCAGTAACCTGAGACGCATATTGATTCCGACTTCCAAGACATTGCAGATCACAACTGTCATCCCTTCGCACACCTCCAAATAATCTAGAACAGAGGCTTAGCGAGCTCTCTCCGCATCCTGGGGGCCAAGAGGACATTCTCATAGAAAGAGCGAGTTTCCGAGATTTCTGAACCTCTGTGAACACAAGCCCGAAAATGTCACAGATGGGTTGAAATTGGATACGAAATCGACTGATACGCAAACAGTAAACGGAAACGGACGATCTTTGAATTTAAACCCTGCAACTTCCAGGCATCGGTTCGCAGTTAGTGCCATACAAAGAAAAAGCAAATACTGTCCCTGCTCAGAAGGCCATAGTTGTGGCATAAAAATGTCGCAAGGGTCCAAACGAATTACCTTGGAAGTAGGTTAGAAATCATTTAGTGCCAAAAATGTAAGAGTAGCAGTTTTTGAGCAATCAAATGAGGAAGATACCGACTGAATTTCACTGTAATTGCGATCGATCATCCTGGTTTATCGGTTATTTAACCAATTTATGAACTGGAGACTATTCACACGCCAGTTTCGCATTTGGTGTCAGCACAGGACATTTTATTCGTAAATGCCACGCTTTGTGATCTCGACAAAACACGAAAAATGTGAGATTTCGTGTAAATATAAAATGGCTCTATTTTAAATGTGAATTTTGAAGACATTTGGGGAAAAATTTGCACAGGGGAATAATTAACCGAAAGTGATCAGTTTTCAAACATTTAAGCAGAAGTTATCACAGATGTTGTCCAATTCTAAATTCATATTGATCTTCAGGTTTGCCACGTGGAACTCTAGTCGATTGCCACAGAATTTACCTGGAAATAAGTGATTCAGGTGAAATAGAGCTGTGTACATTTAAAAATGCCCGTATCATAGAATGTTTATAATGTTGAAGAACACTAATTCCTAATAACCGCTTAAATCTAGAGGTTGGATAAGAAATTACAGATATGAGCTCCAAGCAATCGCTGCCTGATAAGACAAAATAGAAAGATCATGATAATCCATGTAAGATGTAAAATCCATGGAAAGATCTATGTAAACGTTTACTCTAGACGAGAGAAGAATATTCAGGTGGAACTCTATAGACGTTTGCAACGCATTGCATGATCACGAAAATATAAAAATAAATGCAACTAATGTTTTTTAAACTCACCAGCTTCGAATGGAATTCACTTGTAATTATATCAACTAGGGCAAGTGTACGAATTGTTGATTGTCCGCGGATGGATGAACTCAACAGTGATAGAACCGGAGAGTTTGCTGTCATGGGAAATATCGTGTAAAGAAAAAAATACGTACTTCTTGAATTGAGTCACTCGAATCATCGTAATCGAACAATACGAGTGAGCTGTCTAATGAAAGCCTCAAAATGACATCATAATTGTTTCGAGATCGCGATGCACAATTATCATGCGGTATTGCTCCAGTTAAATTGGGGTAATCTCCACTTCCGATCAGTCAAAATAACATGGTATTTCCAACCATAATTTAGGTTGTTGGCATAAGTTTGCCTAAATGATGTGATAGTGGTATTTTTGAAGATTAAACATATCGTATGGAGTTTGTTATACCATTGATGTTCTCTAATCTTTATGACTTTTGTGTCCTTTTCCAGCAATTTCTGATTGTACGATCCTTGGTATTTTGGTGACACATCTCTGAAGAAAATAAGCTAGCGATGAAGATGAATTAGACATGCGATCACGAAAGATGTAAATGGCAATGATTTCATTTGACGTTTACAGCAGTTTGGGCGAAAAAGTAAGAGATGCGATACTGCGGTAGGGTTGAAAGAATGCTGCAAATTATGATAGCATGCGGCATTAAGCGAATGCGGAAAACGTTCCAGATGTCATGACTTACGGTTGCATTTGGTATAACGAATTTTGGTTGTTGTAATTTCCGCAAGAGTCTTGATTAGTTTAAAGAGGTTATAAAGTTGTTTGTGCAGTGAGTCATGCGTAAGGTTCGATGTTTAGTTTAAACTTGTTGCAACCGGCGAGTTTTCATCCGAAATATTGAGGTTCAGATGAGACTGACTGCTAAATTCTCGTGCGCTTGTTAACTCATTTTTTTTAGAAAGAGAGGAGTCGTTTTTTCTAACCGAGACCGTCTATGATGCCATACGGCATCACGAATTTTCAAGTTCCTGTACTTCTGCAGCCTCATATTCAATTTTTTATGTGTTTGGGACAACTCCTTTGAAGGCATCTTTACTTCCGATGACACGTAAAATGCAAAGACCTGTACAAAGTCTTCATTCCAATAATCGAAGTTGTACAACCGAAATCGGAAAAAATTATGAACGGCGGCCTCCTTTGTCAGCATGTCAAAGCGAAGCCGACCTGTCAGTCAAGGCGCGCATTGCCGACTGTTTATTTTTTACACTTCGGCCAACGACGTCCCAGAAATCCGATTGAAAATGTGATCAGATGCGGTCTGGCGGTGATTTCGAGATAAACGCACATTTATGTATTGACATTATTGTTGTTTCTTTTGTCGGCATGTCCTCTGTTTTTAGTCTCTGACTTTTCCTGGTATTTGGTCATGGCCCCTGTATCTCGAGTAGGGATTTCTAAAGTGCCATTTTTGAGAAACCAGCTGGTGATATCGAAAAAATAGACCGGATTCCACATTACAGGCCGGATTTCACCCGTAGGGTTCCATTCCAACAGCGAAGCGACTACCGGGTTGCAATTTGTGATGCCATATGGCATCATAGACGACATAAAGGATTTAAAGAATAAAGTTTGTTTCTCGTTAGAGCAGGGCCACAAGCATATAAGAATAATGATCCAAAGTGATGATACCAGACAAAATGAGCAACCAATTAACAATTTTTGAGAAACAGTATAGACGTTAAAACATTTCATCACGCCATGACGTGAATGAAAATTGAAACCGTACAGTGTAATAGCTGATAGGAATTCGTTTCTGAATACTCTTTGCTTCCGAATTCTAGCATGCCATTATTTTTTAGCTGTAATCTCCAGTTGATTGTTTGCTATTGTTACATGCCAGTCTTTAGCAAAGAAACAATAAACTTGTGCGACCGTTTCTCCGATTTATGCGAAGGGTCCTAAATTTTATCTCACTCAAACTTGCAGTGGACAAATATTGCCGTCTTTGTAATCTGCCTTCCGTTGACTGGTCTTTGCAGAACATGAGCAAATACAGGGTGTTCACATCTATGTCACTAAAAAACCATGCCAATCAATTCTACATGCTTGTCCGAATCGAAGTTGTTCAGTGAAAAAATTTGCTCTGAACCCCCATTTCCGAGATATGGGCCCCCAAAATACCCAAAATGCACTTTTTCGGGACCTCTGGGGTTGATTCTGATGTCTGATATGGGGGCCCATATATCGAAAATAGGAGGTCGGAGCAAATTTTGCCACTGAACAACTTCGATTCGTACAAGCATGTAGATTCGATCGGCTTGGTTTTTTAGTGACATAGATGTTACACCCTGTAGAAGCTCAAATAAAGGCTTCACATCAATGATGTTCAACAGTTTTCTCAGGGGGAATATCTGCGCTATCTTCGCTTTATGAAGTAAAGTTGTCAATTTGTGGATGATGGATCCAAACCCGGTTGAAATTGGTGGTCGGTAATGTCCGAAAAGTTGAATTTATCAATGAATTTAAGATCTCGCCCAAAATCATTTTTCATCTTTTTAACTGTTGTCTTAGCAGAATTTTTAGTTTTAATTATTATTCTTATGCTGTGTGCTCATCCGTAATGACACCTATTGTCACGAATAACAACCGATTATCGTGTCTACCAGCGGATCTTTCGTAAAGGTGTCTTTGCGACCAAACCCGTGTCCAGTTGATGTCGCGCAATTGAAAAATTGTTCTGGACCAACTACCGGCAGAAGTATGTAACAAATATTATCAAAATAACAGCATTGCGCTGCACATGTATTTGCGTCAGAATAGGCTAACCAGTATATTCTGCTGAATACAAGGGCGTGACTTCACATGCAGTGAATACCACTTACCGACCGCTTCAATACGATGTATCCCAATGGCTGCTCTCGAATAGATAACGAAATATGCCAGCATTGTCGCAGTAATTATTGCACTGATCATTAGCAAGTAGGGACTCACTATTCCAATGGTTAGGATAAATCCGAACACTATCATAATGTTCTGAAAACATACCGTGTTTGAGGTTATGGGCAGCTACAGAATTATGGGCCCCCGTCAATGGGCTCCTAAGAGATAAAAAAGATTGGCAGCTCAAAGCGGTGGCAGCAATCAAAAGTTAAAAACTGGCTTATTGAAGACTTACACGTCGTTCCACATCAAGTGGCATTTGACGGGGAAGGTGGAATTAGGATTTTCGGTTTTCGCAGAAGATGTGCTTTGCTCTAAATGTGCTTTGGCAAAAGTTCCATCAAGACCAAATGGATTAAGAGTCGTCCAGAATCTAGCACACACAAAGCGGTTCTTCCGCGTAGTGTATTAAAGACTTCAACTATTCCAAGAACACTTTCTGTACGAAATTTGTCTCACTCTTTGCTCAGTATCAAAGGTGTCAATTTTTAGGAATTGACACAAATTTCAAACGAATCCTTCGGCCTCTTCTTAGGTTGATGAGTTGATTATTTAAGATGATAATTGATGATTCTAATGCGTCTTTTTCAAACTCGCGAATCTTGCGACTTCAATCGATAAAATTTCCGCTTTCAACACAACACTGAACGGGCATTTTCTCAATTCAAGGTATCCGTCATTTTCAATATCTCTATCGTAACATGTCTAAGTCCCATCGATAATAACGGCATAAAGGGAGCGTATTATAATTCGTCAGAGCCAGCATTCCGTCTCTACAAAGGCTCTTTTCCAACAGTGCTCTTTTTTCACCTCGCTCATATTTTTGCGGTGACTTGGGGTCACAGAAATATTGGGTACACGTCATCTAATCGCATTTATTACCAGCAGACTATTTACCTTACACAGTTTAATGTATGCGGCACAGATAGTCTTTATCATGAGAAATTTAATTTTCAGGGTGTGGTCCAATCAGGTATGTCACTGCAAAAATATTTTCAGGCTTCTGATCCGAAGCCTGAAAATATTTGTGGTAGTGTGGAATTTCTCTGCATCACTTAGAATGCCCTTTTGATGACACTCTGGTCGCCCTTTGGTGAAGCTTCGTTTTAGATGGGAAGTCTAATATAGCTCAGAGACTCCACTAAATTTGGACTATGGAAATTATGGTTTGATAAATTTTAATGTTTTTCACGAGACCGGTGAATAATAAAAGTCACATTAGGTACCCTTTGCGAATTTAAGAGCGCCCCAAATGACGCAGATAGTTTCCGTCATCAGAATGGGTCCCCAACCCAACCGGAAAATGGAACATTTCCGGAACACTGGCAAACGATCGCAATACAATGCCAGCCAAACCTGCGTCATGTCCAGGAGTGTCGCGGGTAAGCTTGAGTCGATATACCCAATATCTTGAGAAAAGCGATTGAAGATTCGACCTGAAAAACAAACAAGTACAATTTTAACTGGAACGTTGTAAAGCATTATGAGAAGTTTCAGGTCACTTTCTGGTTCAACTTTGTTTATTTTATCGGTCTTATCACAAATTAATCATTTTCCTGATATTATGAGATTTACAATGATGAGCGAATATTGACAAACTTCTCGCAGCTGTGCACCCGAATAGCGGATATTATGGCTTCCCTTTACCGTTAAACTTTTGTGGTGAGTTAGATCAGATTGTTCCCGATATTTTTTAAGAATTCCGGAAAAACTCGTCTGGAATGCGGCCGTCGAGTGACTCGCCTTCATTTCGGGATTTTGAAAATGTCGGGTTGATTTGTATTCAAGTCCACTCTTGCAATAAACAATTATGGAGCAGGGTTTTTACAATTTTTGCTCACCTTGTAAATAACAATAGGGTGTGGATATGATGCATTAACGATGTGTCCGTGAGTCCTAGCGCAAAAACGTTCAGATATGAAACATTGTTCTAGTGTCCAAACGATTTTGCAGGAGAAACTCATTTTGAGATGAGATTTCCTATCAGTTCTCTTGCTACATTTAACACGTTTGCGAGATATATGGACCAGATTGTCACTTGGCAATATCTCGCTTCACGCGGTTTAAATGGTACAGTGCCCTTGGAGAAAAACAAAACGATAATGTGAAGGACACCTTCATTGACGTACTCTATGGAGCTTGATCGTTTAAATCACATTGTTGTGGCACGACTCCAACAAAGTGACTAAGCCATAGTATTCCAAAGGATGCCTTCACATGTGTTCCAGTGCATGGCACACGAAATACCCCTCTATGAGTTTTGACAAGTATGGATGGTGGAATAACATTCAATCTTTTTCACCGATACTTTCAAACCCTCAGTGAAGGCGAGGAAATTAAGTGTGGACCATACTTCCTCTGGTAAGTACGCTAACATTTTTGATGAGGGTGATAAGATTCATTCTTGCAAGAAAACATGTTCCGGCTATATATGCTGTGGAAATGAAACTGATAACAATTTCTTGCATCTTATTGCATACACCATTGAAGTTCTCAGGCTTTTATAAAGCTTTATAACGATAATTCCCTTTCATAATAACTTTACGCTTACTGAAATTCCTTTTACGGACACTTAGCCGTATTAAAATGCCTTCTACTGTTCAAACAATTGCTAAAATTCCTTGATGTACCTTTCCAAAACACACACACAGGAGAACGTCCGGATACGAAGACGTCCGGAATATCAGCTAAAATGCTATGGTCTTATGCTGTCTTGGTGCTGGAGTGGTGCGTTGTCATTCATTGACTCGTAGGGAAACTCATTGAAAAAATAGAGGCGAGCAAGCGAACGAATAATGTCGATTTTACGACATCTAATCTCTCTTTAAAACTGATCGGAAACGCGGATCTAACTTTAGAAAGACCCAATGATATTTGACCGAAAGTCGTTTCAAAATGATATTTTTAGCAGCAGTAATATTTGACCGAAAGTCCTTTCATTCGGGCAAATCAGGCATAACGTTTTTGTGTGTTGTGTGTCTTTGGGTTGAATCAGGTTAAAGGAAGATAAAATGGTGTGTAGCATCCACCATCAAACTGTGCGGTGTTGTTGCACTAAAATGGTTGTTCAAGAACAAAAGGGCGAAAATCTTTGCCCAAAATCCGCATAAGGCCAAAATCACAGTCCTGTATTCAAACCGGAAAACACTTAATAAAACCTGAGCACACCCTAGCCCTAAAATCGCACACTTCTCGAATCCGGCACTGGACCTTTGCCTTTTCGTGCGGCTGGTTTGCAAATGAAATGGAAGTTTTCGCTGGTGATCTGGTCGTGCGGATTTTCCAAATTCACGAGCGCAGCCACACCAGGTTGTTGTCAGTAAAACCGATAAATTGCCTAAAAACTCGACGGTAGCCTGAAATGACGTGTGAGAGGTCAAAATTGAATTGTGTTTGAAATAGCATCCCAGCTTGAGGTCAGTGCTGGTGGATGCTACCGGTGGCAGTATTTCACACACTCATGGCCCCATTATTTACCCGGTGACCTCAATGGCAGGTGGTACTTATGTCCCCGTTAAGAGTCAGTAAACGTCAAAATGTGCACGAGATGAGCGTCATTTTTTCAGATGTGAACTTGTGCAGGCACGAATTTAAGATGATTTGCCTATCATGTATCCGGACGTGGCAATATCATTGTTGGTCAGTGTTTTCTTATTCGTGTCTCTCAACTTAAAAGTTTTACATCATTAAATATTTCTTCAAAAATGTCATCTAATCCTGTTTCTTCCTCGTAATGGACTTATTGGTAAAAT